>OY997268.1:258911769-259201769 GCA_963921465.1 Triticum timopheevii
AGGGACACTGTTGGATGAAATCCAACAAAGGATCTAGCGGTCCACAAGGGATCTGATGTGAGCATTGGTACTCAACCAGAAGAAGAATAAAAATGCAACGGGATCAGATGATAGAAACAACTTACTAATTCAAAGATCCAATGTAAAGGAATTATGATTTCCAAATCAAGGGATCAGAAGCAAATGCTCTGATTAAGGATGGATAAGTTGAGTAAGTTTAGGGGTACAATCGACGACAATTTGATTCGTCGAGACCCAACTCATTTTTCAAATCACGTCCGAGCCGGAAGGACGAATTCTAGGATCTGATAGAGGATTGTGAGCATTCGCAGCATATTGAATCAATAGACTCAAAAGGATAATGACATGGGATATCATTAAGATTACGAGAATTGTGGGATTATCCATAATGCAAGCAAGCAAGAATTTCAAGAGCAATAGGTTGCTCAGGATTTTCGAAAGAATGAATTGTATTTCAAAGACTTTTGCGAAATACATGAATCAACTGGGGATGATCGGATACTCGATAGGTGCAAGCATTTATTCGTAGGGGTATTCAGGTGGCTCGGAACTGCAAGGCGGTAGGTACAAAGTTTTATCGGAGCAATAGAGAGAATTTTGGGGTATCTCGTAATGGCAAGATCAACTGGTAATAAAAGTAAGAACTATAGGTGTATGTATTTATCCATCGGGATATTTTGGTGGTATTAAATTGCAAAAGCATAGGCACATAGTCTCGGGAAAATAACTGAGAGTATCTTCAAAACCTTCTTGTGCGGCCGGCGATCATCTGGAATGAGGGCTCTCCGGGAGGAAGTATTTACAAGAACCGAAAGTTAGAGTTAGCAAAATCATTTCACCCGAATAGAAGAGATATCAGAGTCCCAGAGTATACACGAGGAGTAAAAGATCCTAATACCACCCAGATGGCGACGTGGGCCCGTAAGACACACAACCATGTTAGTAAAACTTTTGTAGTGACTAGATTCGACTTCGGCCAAGGAGTGTGGACGGGGGATTCCTACGGGCAGTCAGCTCTGATACCAACTTGCGACGCCCCCGATTCAATCGTACACTAATCATGCATGCAAATGTGTAGAATCAAGATTAGGGATTCACTGGAAGATATCACAACACAACTCTAAAAGTAAAATAAGTCATACAAGCATCATATTACAAGCCAGGGGCCTCGAGGGCTCGAATACAAGTGCTCGAACATAAACGAGTCAGCGGAAGCAACAATATCTGAGTACAGACATAAGTTCAACATGTTGTCATAAGATGGCTTGCACATACGGGGATACAGATCTAAAGAGGCGTAGGCCTCCTGCCTGGGATCCTCCTAAACTACTCCTCGTCGGCGGCGGACTAAACGTAGTAGTAGGCACCCTCGGTGTATTAGGGGTCATCGTCGATGGTGGCGTCTGGCTCCTGGGCTCCAACGTCTAGTTGCGGCATCTGAGAAGAAGAGGAAAAAGGGAGAAAGGGGGAGCAAAGAAACAGTGAGTACTCATCCAAACTACCCGCAAGCAAGGATCTACACTACATATGCATGGGTATCTGTGTAAATGGGCAATATCGCTGGACTGAACTGCAGAATGCTAGAATAAGAGGGGGTAGCCAGTCCTATCGAAGACTATGCTTTTGGCAGCCTCTATCTTGCAACATTTAGAAGACAGTAGATGGTAAGTTCACCAAGTATCATCGCATAGCATAATCGTACCCGGTGATCCTCCCCTCGTCGCCCTGTGGAAAAGCGATCACCGGGATGTCTCTGGAACTTTTCTGGGTGTGTTTTATTAAGTATCCGGTTTTAGTTGTCATAAGGTCGAGGTACAACTCCCAGTCGTCCTTTTACCGAGGGACATGGCTATTCAAATAGACAAACTTCCCTGCAGGGGTGCACCACATAATCCAACACGCTCGATCCATCTGGTCGGACACACTTTCCTGGGTCATGCCCGGCCTCGAAAGATCAACATGTCGCCGCCCTACCTAGGCACAACAGAGAGGTCAGCACGCCGGTCTAAATCCTATGCGCAAAGGGGTCTGGGCCCATCGCCCATTGCACACGTGCACGTTGCGACGTGGCCGGTGAGCAGACCTAGCATCCCATATACAAGAGCAAGCGTTCCAACCCAACCCGGCGCGCGCCACTCAGTCACTGACGTCAAGAAGGCTTTGGCTCATACCACAGCGTCGAGTGCCCATAACTGTTCCTGCGTAGTTGGTTAGTGCGTATAGGCCAGTGGCCAGACTCGGATCAAATACTAAGATCTCGTTAAGTGTGTTATTTTGAAGTAACCGCGGACATCGACCAAGTCCAGGCCCACCTCTCACCTAGGTGGTCTCAACCTGCCCTGTCGCTCCGCCACAGAGTAACCATCAGGGGACTGTTGGGAACCCAGGCCCATCACTACGTAGATGGAACCGCCTGCCCCTTCAGCCCCCATCTCCGAAACACTTGCGGGTACTCTACGAGCCAACCCGACTTTAGTCACCACCTGAATATTATGTATGTATGTATGTATGTATGTATGTATGTATGTATGTATGTATGTATCTACCTGTGATCACATCCCGGGTGATCACGGCCCGAGAGTATAGCATGGCAGACGGACAAGAATGTAGGGCCATTGGTGGTAAACTAGCATCCTATACTAAGCATTTAGAATTCCAGGTTAGGTATCAACAGTTGTAGCAACAATAACATGCTATGCAACAGAATAGGATTAATCAAAAACAGTAACAGGCTACACTACTCTAATACTAGTAGTAGAGGGAGGAGTAGGCGATATCTGGTGATCAAGGGGGGCTTGCCTGGTTGCTCTAGCAAGAAGGAGGGGTCGTCAACTCCGTAGTCGACTGGGGAAGCAGCGGCGTCGGTCTCGTAGTCTATCGGAGAGAAGAGGGGGAAGAAACAATAAATATAATGCAAACATAAACATGATGATGCATGACATGACAAAGAGCGGTGCTAAGTATGCCCTAACGCGGTAGTAGGTGATACCGGTGAAGGGGGGAAACATCCGGGAAAGTATCCCCGGTGTTTCGCGTTTTTGGATCGATGAACCGGAAGTGAAATGTTGCATGTTTGCTATGCTAGGGACGTCTGGCTGACAAACAGGCTGCGTATTCGGATTCATCTCGTCGTTCTGAGGAACTTTCATGTACAAACTATTTTCATCCAAGCTACGGATTATTTTATATTAATTTTCAAAATTTAATCAATTTATAAATTATTAGTATTAATTTAATTCGGAAATGGCATTGCTGCATCAGAATGACGTCAGCATGACGTCAACGGTCAACTCTGGTCGTTGACTGGGTCAAACTGACAGGAGGGCCCCACATGTCATAGACTAAGACTAACTGATCAGATTTAGTTAGTCTAAATAAAATGATTAGGTTAATTAATTAATTAATTAATTAAATTATTATTATTTTTATATTTTTTTTATCTATTTTTCATTCTCTCTTTTTTTACGTTCTGGATGCGGGGCCCCCCTGTCATTGGCCCAGGGGGCCTAGCGGATCGGGCGCTAGCGGGGCCACGGGCGCCTGCCCGAAAGGCGCAGGGCACCGAGGACGCGCACGGCGCACGCCGGCGCCGGCGGCCAGAGCGAGGGAGGCGGCGGATGAGTGGCCGGAGCAGAAGAGGGCGATGGCGCGGGGAGCCGGGCTGCGAGGGGAGCAGCGCGCGATGGCTGCAGCAAGGTGGGGGCGCGGGCACGCGCGCATGGTCATAGGGGAGCAGGGGCTTGCAGCTCGCAGCGGCAGCAACGCAGCAGTAGCTCACGGCGAGGGGAGCAGAGGCGGGAGGCGGGGCGCACGGGCGGCGCCATGGGCCGAGCGGGCGGCCACGTGCGGCACAGGGCACGCGCGGCCAAGAAGGCAGGCGCGAGCGGGAGGGGGCCGTGGGGCGGTAGGCGGGCGACAGAGGCAGAGCCAGCGAGGCCCGGACGATGGAGGCGAAGGCGGGGCACGGGCGCAGGGGGTCGGGCTATGCCGGTGCGGTGCGTCGATGCAGGCGGGACGGTGCGGGCTTGAGCGCGGCGCACGAAAAAGGAGGAGAGGGGAAACAGGGGGTGGCTCACAAGGGGATCGCAAGGAATGGGGCAGCGGTGCTCGGGGTGGGAGACGGGGACGACAGCGACATGGAGGAGGCTGGCCCGCGGGGTGGCCGGCGACGAGGCTGACCATGGCAGCGGCGGTTCAATCCCCCTGATCCAATCGGGGGGCAGTGGAGGGGAGAGGAGAGATCTGAGAGAGTGGGGTGAGTGGGGGAGGGGTTACAGTTTCGGGGGGGGTAAGGGGAGTGGGGGAGGCCTCCTGGCTAGGCCTAGGTGGCCAGTTGGGCCGACCCAGGGAGAGGGGGCTTTGCCCTTTTGTTGTTTGTTTTGTTTTCTGTTTTTTTTTGTTCTTTTCTTTTATTGTTTTAGTTTAGTTTCACATTTATCTTAGTTTTATGAATTTTTAAATGTAGCCCCTAATTTAGTATATGTATTAATCCCACATTCTGAACATTTTATTTTTAATGTTTGAAAATTGTTGATGGTTGCCAAGAATTAAGATTTGAATCTGAATTGTTTGAACTAACGCGGGATTAGCAACAGTAACCAGGGTGACGTGGCATCATTAGCACAGGTTTACTGTAACATAACTATCCGGGCGTTACATACCCGCTTATGCATATATTGGAATGAGTAACCACCAGTGACGCAGAACATTTCATCTGCCAATGTTTGACCTGCGTGGCCATAAACAGGACTGGTTTCAATGTTTCAGCAAATATTTGATTCAAATTGCTTACATCAAGAATTGATAGATTTTTATTTATTTGTTCACATTCTCACAACGTTTTAGTTGTACAGTAACTATTGGCACTGATGTGTGAATCATTTAGATGTGTAGGCATCTTTGTTGTACTTATTATTTGAATCTTAACGATTGTTTGTGAATCTTGGAAGCTAGGAAACACGACATCATGATTTAGAGCAAAGTAACCATAACAAGTTGTTCAAACTTGGTAGTACTGTTAGTATGAAAGTGCGGCAAATGAGCTGATCATGTGTGTCCTGCAAATAAGAATTTTAATTGTTTTGCATGTTGATCCAGTGGCACTGATAGAACGAGCCAATGTTTTCTTGTTTTAATAATAAAATTTCAGTAAAGTTACTCGCTCGTGAACGGATGTGTGGCCGAAATAGGTTCCCCGGCTTCCAGGCTAGTTTAATGGATCCGTTTAAATGCGTCGAGGAGGCGTATTCTTCCAGGTGTATAGCAGGCGAGGGAGGAGGGGTAGTAACTGCTTCCTCATGTACCCACTCCATTTACTAGCGATTGTAGTTCCCCAAGAGTTCAAAAACTAATTGTTGCCGCCGCCTACCCACTATGCTCACAAGCGATTGCAGTTCCCCTGTAACATCCCAAATTTTCAATTTGGAATGTTATACATAGATCATCATTGCATATCATATTTTATTTGCCTTTTGTCTTGATCCTAGAAATTCTACGCAACTCCAGGACCCATGGAGAGAGTTGGGGATTTCGTTATTTTCATATTTGAGTTTTCCTAAAATTTTGAAAATAGGATCATTTGATTTTATTTATTTTATCTTCAATTATTTCAATTAGAAAAATATGAGAGAGGGAATAAAAAGACTTTCCCAAAATAAAGACATAATGAGGATTTAAATAAAAAATCAAATAAGATTTATTTTGGTGTTTTTGCTATTTTTATTTGAATTTAGGAAAAACTGAACGATTTTAAAAAATGCATTTTAGGACAAAAAAATGTTCATCTTGTTCTAAATATTTTATTTGGACGATGAAAATTTATTTTGGGTATTTTAGATTTTTATTTATTTTTCTAGATTTTTTCAGTTCGGCGTAATTTTCTAAAAAAAACGCGCCCGCGGCCGACTTGGCCAAAGCCCAGCCGAGCCAGGGCGGCCCAACCCAGCGTCGCCGCCTCCCCTCGCGCGCGCCGCCGTGCACGGCACGGACGCCGAGGAGAGTCCGAGCCAGACTCCTCCTCGGGCGCACCCTCGCCCAAGCCAGCTGCCGCCCCCCATATAAAGCGCCCCCCCCCCTTGGAGCCCCAAGCCGCCGCCGCCGAACCCCGCCGCCACAACAGCCAGCCCCGCCGCCTCGCGCTGCCACCGCCGCCGCTTGTAAACGCCGCCCGAGCCGCCGAGCCCCGCCGCCGAGTCGCCGCCACCCCTCACCACCCCGACGGAGCCGCCCCGCCCCGCCGGAGTCCCTCGCCGAGGTACTGCCCGATCCGCCGCTGCCGGACCGGTTTTTTAAAAACCACTTCGGGTTTTTTTCCAAAAAAACCCTAGATTCGTTTTTTTAGATCGGTTTTTTTTCTTTTCTTGGTTTATTTATTTAGCAAGCGTTCGCTCGTTCGTTCGTTTTAACGAACGTATCCATCGGTTAGATCCAGATAACAAACGTTCGTTCGTTAATCTGTTCGTCGTTTTCTTTTCTCGGGTTTATTCCGCTATTTTTCTGATCGTGATTTCTGATCTGATTTTCGTTTTAGTTTATCTTTTCGCTCGTTTATCGGAATCAGGCGATTCAAGCGCCTAGAGTTTCGTCTCGAAACCCTCTTTCCGAATAATCTAACTCAAACAAGTTTTGCTTCTCTAAAATTTGAGTTAGGTCCAGATTAATAAACGAATCTTGTTTCTTTCGCCGTTTGAGTTTGTTTCTTCGTTTGATTTGATTCTTTTTGCCAAGCGGAGTTCTTAACTTGAACTTTCTGGTTAGATCTCTTGTTCGAGTTTTACCCGTGCATTAGATGAGTACTTATTGTATGCTTGTTTGCTTGTTTGTTTGCGATAGAGTACCCGGATTGCGCCGCTTGCTACTTCGAATCCCTAGGTTACGCGGATCATCAGCAAGGCAAGTAACACTTTGATCATACCTCTTTACTACCCAGTTTTTATGCATTAGATCAATCCTCAAACAATTGCATGATTAGGATCTGATTAATATGTGGGTTTTGGGAAGTAGATGAGGTAGTACCTATTACCTATTTTATTATCAAACCCTTGGGAGTTACTTTTACGTTTGCTTATTATGCCATGCTATGCTAGTAGACGTGGATTGGGTGAGTGAATTTCCATGACAGATGTGAGATTGTTAATTTAATGGTTTACTTAAGATGGCAACTTTAATACACATCTGGGTGGATTGAGGCACTTGGGTATTCCAGGATTACCTGTTTGTTTTTGGACCACCACCCAGGCTCAAAGGGATCATAAGATTATTCATGCTAGAAACTTCCGTGTGCAGCCACATGCTATTATGGGCTCTAGCATAGTTGATTAAGTCGTGCAAACTCTTACAGTGGTAGACTAGCAGATGTAGGGGAAAGTAGGTGTACAGGTCTACCCACCGTAAGGTGCTAGCGCTTCTGAAAGACTATGTCTCGGTCATCCGTTTCTCAAACACTATGTAGTGCGAGAAAACCAACGGAGGAGATCGAGTCATGTGGGGAAAAGTGCGCAAACCTCTGCAGAGTGTATAAACTAATCATGATTAGCCGTGTCCCCGGTTATGGACGTTTTGAGTATCTAGTACTTGGATTATCATATGAATCTCATCATGTTACTTTAATTAATATTGTTGGGTTTGTTTAATGATGATGTTATTTGATTGCTATTGAGGATGCTGTCAACCATTCTCAATGTTTAACAACCACCATGATAGTTAAATAAATTTATTCCTTTGTAGTAGGGAAAAACTGGCTTTACGCAAAACCGTAACCATAGAGCTATCCACCAAGCCATTTATGCATGTAGTATAGCTTTACTCTTTCATTACTCTCTATGTGTTACCTTGCCAGCATATTCCATGTGCTGACCCGTTTTCGGGCTGCAACGTTCATGTTGCAGACTTTTCAGACGACGAGTAAGATGCTTTAGGATCATGGTTCTATGCTCAGTGATGCCGTTGGAGTTGATGGACTCACTTATCTTCCAAGCCTTCCGCTGTTATCGTTATTAGATGGCCTTATGCCATATTTATTGTAGTAAGTTCTCTCTGGAGACATTCGATGTAATAAGTGTGTGATTGCTACTCTGTTATAAATCCTTCAAGTACTGTGCGTGTCAGCATTACTGATCCAGGGATGACATGCACAGAGATCAGACTGTTTGAGGTCTGGTCGCTACAAGATGGTATCAGAGCACACGCTGACTGTAGGACACGACCACTAAGCAAAAGCCATAGATCACTACTCTCTCTTCTCATTCTAACTCCTCATCTCTTCTATTCTTCTAGGATGGTGGATGCAAGGAACAAATTCATGCAACCGGATGTAGATACACCCTTTGGACGACACCTGAAGGAAGTTACCAAGTATCTGAAGATCGGAGTACCGAGCTTCACCGGAACCTACAACGCCACTTTACCTGAAGAGGAGCGCTGGATGATTCAGGTTCAAGTTCCAGGAAGGACGCTCATGCCAATCACTGAGCCCATAGAGTTTTCCTTTGATGCACCAACCTGGAGTTTAGGGAAGAGCATGACAGCTCACATCACCATGGGGCGTATTGGAGAAGTTTATCACAAGGAGCTTAAGGATACTACCTACCAGATTCTTGGGTGCCGAGATGAGCAATGGGAGATGATCAACACCAGGAAAGACCGATCAATTGCAGCCTTCATCCAGGAGTTAAACCAACACATTCGACGCTAGGAGAACCTTACGTGTGCAGGCATGATGGATCTGAAGAAAGCCATGACCAAGATCACGGAACTGGAGGAAGAACTCAAGTCTACACACGATGGATATGAGGAGGAAATAGCAACGCTAGTCAAGAAGAATGATGATCTGAAGAAGAAGCTAAGAGTGTTCATGGGATTACCAGCAACCGGAGAAGACGAAGATTGCACTTGCCCTGAGAACTACATCATCATTGACGACACCGACTCAGACCCAGATGATAGTGAGTGACTATGTTGATGAAGCTGGAGCAGATATCATGGAGTCTTCATCGGAGCAGTTTTTCTAGTAGACCACCATAAAAGTAGTAGAATTTCCTTCCATGTATCTAGTATAGTTCGAGCACTTTTGTAACGATAGATCGACCGTTGTATGCCCTTGCTTGTTTGAATGAAGTGTTTTGATTGCTATTTGTCTCATGTGCATATGGGTAGTGTTTTCCCTCTAGACCTCAATCTATTCTATCTTCTCTTCTTTTCTAAACCCCGGATGCCTCCGTGACGCGACAACGGATTTGCTTTCCCACCGGAGCTCACTCAGTTGATCCAGCAGCAGAATGCATTGATGCAGATACTAGTCCAAAATCAGAATCAGGGGAACAACAACAACAACAACAACAATCCACCACCGCCACCACCTGTTGATCACTTAACCCGTTTTCTTACGCTGAATCCGCCGGTGTTCTCCAGTAGCACCGAGCCGATTGTTGCAGATGATTGGCTTCGCAAGACAGCCAGGGAGTTGACCACTGCAGGATGCATAGATGCGGAGAAGGTGCACTTTGCCGCACATCAGCTCGAGGGACCCGCAGCATCATGGTGGGAGAATTTCACAGCCACTTATCCAGCAGACACTGTCACATGGGATTAGTTTCAGCAGGCTTTTCGTATTGCTCATGTTTCAGCAGGAGCTATGGCCATGAAGAAGCGTGAGTTTCGTAACTTGCGCTAGGGAGGAAGAACAGTTGGCCAGTATGTGGATGACTTTAGTAAGTTAGCGCGTTATGCCCTAGATGACGTTGCTACTGATGCATCTAGGCAAGAGAAATTTCTAGAAGGACTGAATGATGAGCTGAGCATGCAGTTGATGGTAGCAAGTTTCAACAATTATCAGGAGTTGGTAGATCCTGCTCTCATGATTGAAGGGAAGCAGCAGCAGATTGAAAACCGCAAGAGGAAGTATGGGCAAGGGAAGTACAATTCTGGAGCTCAGCAGAAGCCACGTTTTACCCCTAAGTCGGGAGGACAGTTCCAGCATACCCATGGAGGAGGTAGTTCACACAACCACGGTGGTTCCAAGAATGGTAACGGGAATGGAGGGAGTAGTATCCAGAACCGTACCAACCCCTCAACACCAGCCAAGAGAGATCTGAGTCAAGTCACTTGTTTTAAGTGCCAGAAGACCGGACATTACACCAGTGAATGTCCTGAAGGCCAGACTAGGAATGGCAATGGAAGCTCTGGGAAGAAGCTGAACCCTTTCAACAGAGGACAAGTGAACCACGTTAGCGTGGAGGAGGTTGAAGCTCAGCCAGATGCAGTAATAGGTAAGTTTTTGGTTAAGTCATTTACTGCACTCGTTCTTTTTGATACAGGTGCATCGCATTCATACATATCAAGGGGATTTGTGGATAAGTATAGACTGCCCACAAAGGTTCTAGGAACCCCCATGTTAGTAACCTCACCAGGAGCAGAGTATATGGCCAGTCGAGGATGTTTTCAAGTTCCGTTGAGTATAGGCAAGCATGTATTTCCCTCAGACTTAATCATTTTGGACTCTCAAGGTTTGGATGTAATTCTGGGTATGGATTGGCTATCGATGTATGGAGGAAACATTGATTGCACCAGTAAGTCGATTCTGCTTACTACCCCAGAAGGGAAGAGGATCAGGTATGTATCAAGGCATGAGTCGAGGAGGATGCACGTAAATTCCTTATCAGGAGTTGTGCAGGAGGAAGTGCCAGTAGTGAAGGATTTTCCGGATGTATTTCCGGAAGAGTTGCAGGCATGCCACCAGACAGAAACATTGAGTTTTTGATTGAGCTTTTGCCAGGCACAGGGCCAATATCCAAGAGACCATACCGGATGCCAGCAAAAGATTTGGAGGAGAGTTACTAGATAAAGATTACATTCGCCCAAGTTCTTCACCTTGGGGATCACCAGTACTTTTAGTGGAGAAGAAGGACGGATCATTAAGGATGGTTGTCGATTATCGAGGGTTAAATGCAGTAACCATCAAGAACAAGTACCCACTGCCGATGATCAATGATCTATTTGACCGACTGCAAGGAGCAAATGTATTTTCCAAGATCGATTTGCGATCAGGATACCATCAGTTGAAGATTCAAGAACAGGATATACCCAGGACACCTTTTACCACCAGGTATGGGCTCTACGAATAAACCATTATGTCATTTGGTCTGACTAACGCACCTGCCTATTTCATGAACATAATGAACAAAGTATTTATGGAGTTCCTGGATAAGTTCGTTGTGGTGTTCATTGATGATATTTTGGTCTACTCGAAGAATGAAGAGGAGCATAAGGAGCATTTGTGTTTGGTATTGGAGAAGCTTAGAGAATACCAGTTATATGCCAGGTTTAGCAAATGTGAGTTATGGTTGAAGAAAGTTGGATTCCTCCGACATGTTATATCCGGAGAGGGTATAGTAGTAGACCCCACCAAGGTTGTCACCGTGACTAATTGGGTAGCGCCAACGACAGTTGGAGAGATCAGAAGTTTTCTTGGACTGGCAGGATACTACCGGAGATTCATTGAGAATTTCTCAAGGATTGCAAAGCCCATGACGGAGTTGTTAAAGAAGGATACCAAGTTCATTTGGACTGAGGAATGTGAGGCCAGTTTCCAGGAACTGAAGGAACATCTAGTTACCTCACCAGTGTTGATTCTGCCATATCAGACCAAGGATTACGAGGTGTATTGCGATGCTTCACGTCGAGGACTTGGAGCAGTGCTTATGCAGGAAGGAAGAGTTGTTTTGTATGCGTCACGACAGCTTAAACCTCATGAGTTGAATTATGCCACACATGATTTGGAGTTAGCAGCCGTAGTGCATGCATTGAAGACATGGAGACATTTTCTTATCGGAAATCATTGTGAGGTGTACACGGATCACAAGAGTTTGAAGTACATTTTCACACAAAAGGAGTTAAATCATGAAACTATCTTCGAAGATCATTGAGAACCTTTAAGGGCTCATGAGAATTTACGCTTTGAAAAGCTCAATCTTGAGCAAGAGCATGAGTTCTTAAAAGCAATAAATGATGATCTCCGTAAGAAAAGTTCTTCTTACATTGCCAAGCGTTTACTCTTATCTACTTACATGCCTCAAGTCAAGTCTAGTAACAAGTACAAGAAAGATACTTCCTCTTCTAATAACAATAATAATGTCAAATCCAATATTGTTGCTTCTAGTAGTTCTCTTGATTCCACTAATGATTCTCTTAGCCAAGTTACACTTGTGCAAGAAAATAGCTTATTGAAGGGAATTATAGAGAAAGGTGTTTACAAGAGCCTTGCCGGGAGTAAGCAAATTGAGGAAATTGTACGCAAGCAAGGAAGGCACCGGAAGAATCAAGGTGTTGGTTTTGGACGAAAGTTCAATGCCAATGGAGTTGAGTGGGAAGAAGATCAATACCGCAAGACGAAGTTTGTTCCTCAACAAGAGAAGTATGATCCTACTTCCTTCAAGGGAACACAAGCACAAGATGATCTTCCACCACAAGACCACAAGAACAAAGGCAAGGACAAGCTTCAAGAAGAGATTGATGCATTTGAAGAAGCACCTAAGGCCTCGTTCAAGTGGGTTCCCAAGACTACGTCAAGTTCTACTTCGTCAAGTACAACTACAACTCCAAGGATTCTCGTCAAGATGATGTGGATCCTGAAGAAGAAGAACTAGAGAGTTCTTGAGGGTGACTCCGCCAACATTCTTCACTCATATCATTATGGCAAGAACAAGTGCAATCAACTTTCACATCTTGCACTAGTTCAAGGAGTCACAAACCCTCATGTTGGTAAGGCAAGGGACAAGGTAACCTAATGATTTCATGGACATCATCTTGTGTGTGCATCACTCTATGTCTATGGATATTCTTGTTTGTTCCTTGTGGGACTAACCCATGTAGGTAAGTTGGAAGTGCAACTCACTCCAAAGGATTGCTCCAAATGATCTACATCAACATTGAGCATCCACATCTTCAACACCTACATGAAGTCATCATCGACAAAACCCAAGGTTAGTTCATCCCTCTAAAGGGGGTTCTCACATCTAGGGGGAGCTTAACTCTAAGAATTGAGTCAAAGCAACTCTAATGGTGTGAACACATCAATGCATTATGTAAAAGTGGTAACCCCACTTGAGCTTAAACGATGAGTATGACCTATGATCAAATGTTTTCATTTGACTCCTAAGTCAATATACTCATATATAGATGACCTAGTCATCGCCAATTGGTTGATAGATGCTAGAATTGGTTGTGCATGTTTTGCCACATATTTCATTTGCCATCTTATTATGTGAGCATGTTGGTGCATATTTTACTCATTCAAGGACATCCACTTGTTGTTTTGATTGATTGGCTTCTTTTTCTTTTTGCCAAGTGGATGGACAAGAATGCCTAAGAACCTTCTCTAGCTATCTATGCTTTTCTCGTCTCAAACTCTATTCATGCTACATCACAAAATTTTATCAAGTCAGATTCGAACCACTCTGTGTGAGGAGCACTCGGAGTCCCCGATTTGTCATAGACTTAAACTTCCAAAACTTCTTTGTGATTCTCGGTCTGACCGATTCCTCCATTTCGGTCCTACTGAGATCATTAAGTTGATCTAAGTTTTCAATCTCGGTGCAACCGATTTGAACTTTTCGGTCACACCGAGTTGCTGTAACTGTACACAGTTATGCGTCTCGGTGCCACCGAGTTGTTCCACTCGGTCACACCGACAGGGTCAGGCTATATATAGTCATGGGCAAAAATTTGGAAATTCCTCTGAACCCCTTCGCCTGCGCAATAGCTCGCTCTGCCTCCAAGGTCTCCGGATCGTCTCCTCGTCGCCAGCCGCCTCCTGTCGCTGGTCTCCGCCGCCGTCAACGGATTTCAACCCCGCCATTGCCGCCGTAGCATGTTCATCGCCAAGCTAGGGTATGGTCTCGATCATTGTGCTATCCTCGTTTGATTCCTAGCACATTGTGTTCTTATTGATTCTTTCCATGATTGAAACACTCCTATTCACTCAATGCAATTCGTAGAGTAGATGAGATTCAAAATTTTAGGGTTAGGTTTCCGCCGAAACCATCTCGGACCCACCGAGTTAAAAAACTCGGTCCCACTGATTTGGCTTATGCCATTGCACTAGTAACTCTCGGTCTGACCGAGAATTGCTAATCGGTGAGACCGGTTTTAGGACTTTGTGAAACCCTAGCAGTCTCGGTGCCACCAAACTGTGACTCGGTCCAATCGAGTTCATTAGTTTAGATTCCAAAACTGCTTCGGTATCACCGAGTTTGAAAATCGGTTGATTCGAAATGCTTTCTTTGGAAAACTAAAAGTGAATTTTTGAATCATTCTTTTGCAAAAATCTCTCCATTTTGTGATGCTCATCCACTCTATCTCATCTATAACTCTTCACAGGGTCAGCAGTCAGTGTTTGCAGCATGTCAGACCAGAGTGACAGCCAGAACAGGTCAGAAGAGCAGATGCACATGAGTGAGGGCACTAGTCCCTCAAGCACTTCAGATGAAGGAAGCAGAAGCACTCCTAGCAACCTGCCTAAGGCTGCTACCAGGCAAAGGAGGAAGAGAACCTCAGACTCAGAGGATGAGGACTATGTGGCAGCTGAAGAGGAGGCTACTTCCAAGAAAGTAGTGCTCAAAAAGGAATATGGCTCAGCAAAGAATACAAAGCCTGGCCTCAGTAAGAAAGTTCTTGCCAAGAGGACACCTATGCCCAAGGTCAGAAGGTCCACTCAAGTGCCAGAACAGACTGAACCCAAAGAGGCACCTGAAAAGAAAGTCACATCTTCCAAACCCAAGAAAGTTCCCACTGGAGAAACTATGAAGTTTACCATTGAATCAGAGGATGAAGCTGCTCAGGACAAGAAGAAGAAGAGAGCAAGAACCACAACTGCCCAGGTTCTTGGAAAGCCCTCAATGAGAAGAGACTCTGAAGAGGAAGAAGAGGTTGCTGCACCAGCACCCAAGGCACCCAAGCTTATGGGTGATGCTATTAGATCAGGGGCTACAACATCTAAGCCCAAGGAAGCACCCAAAGCTGCCCCCAAGGCCAAGCTTGCACCAAAGAGGAATACTAGGAGTATTCCAGCTGCTGAGAAGAACAAGGCCCCAGTGCCAAATGTTGCTGATGAGGAAGATGAAGAAGGACAGGTCCTAAGGAAGCTCAAGCCCAAGATACCAGACCACAATGATGCCCATCCTATGGCTGAGGACATGAGGATCAGGAAGGACTCAGGGTTGAGGATATGGAGGATGGAAGATCCATATGCCTCAAGGATAAGAACTATTGTTGATTACAGGTTCCATACAAGGGAACAGTAGGACTTCTATGAGACAATCTTGTTGGATAAGAAGCCCATAGTATGTGATATGAGGTGGGTCGACTGGACCTACATAAAGGACAATGAAGAGCACTATCCTGGAGTGCAAGAAAGTTTTGTTGCTTGTGGAGTTGCTGATTTTGTTGGGAAAAAGCTCACCAACTAGAATGATGAACTTATCATGCAATTCTACTCCACAGCACACTTCTATCCAGATGGGAGGATAGTTTGGATGTCAGAAGGCACCAGGTACCTGTCAACTATTGAGGAATGGGCAAGTCTGATCAATGCCCCAAAGGAAAATGAAGATGACCTGGACATTTATGCCAAGAAGAAGATGGACCACAATTCCATGGCACACATGTACAAGGAGATCCCAGACAAAGCTGTTGAGACACATAAGTTTGGATCATTCCACTTTCTTCTGTCAGGGCTACCAACTATCAATTGGATCCTAAGGCACACTCTGTTGCCTAAGTCTGGTGACCACAACATGATCAGAGGGAATGCCATCAACATGTTGCATTTGTTTGATGTGCCACAGAAGTTTAAGGTCATGAGCCTTATGATTGAAACCATTAAAAGGACTGCAGCAGATCAGAAGAGGAGTTGTGGATATGCCCCTCAGATTCAGGAGTTGATTAACTCAAAGATGGGCACAGGGAAATATCAATTGGATAAGGAACATTTTCCACTTTATCCAGACTTTGAGGACAATCAGGTTGTCATGAATGAGAATGATCCATCATCAGTTCATGCTCAAGAGAAGAAGGAGAAGGCAAGGAAGGAGAAGGCTGCCAAGATGCCAACTCAAGAGGAGGCATCTAAGTATTTCTTGAAGAACAAGCAGGAGCAGCTTGGTTACTTAATAGCATCAACACTGAGGATTGAGAAGGGATTGGCCACCCTCACTCAGAATCAGGAGAGCTTGGAAAGAATCATGGAACTCAAATTTCATGATCTTGATGTCAAAGTAACTGAGATTCAGTCAGTTGTGGAGCAGCTGCAGGATGACATGCAGGAGAGGCAGGGCAAGACTACCACTAATGTGTTTGCCAGAGTGCCTAGTGCCCAGAGGTTAGTTGCAGTGCCTGTGACAGACACCAGAGCAACATCATCTGCACCAGCTACAGCACCTACTGCTCCAGTGCAACCAGCTCCAGCATCAACTCCAGCACCCTCTACTTCAACTGAAGCCTTCATTCTTGGAGTTATCCGGACACCACCACCTGAAGATCAAGCCTGAGGGACGATCTAGCACTATGCATTTTCTATGAACTTTTTGGTAACTTGTTGCCAAAGGGAGAGAAAAATGTATAGATCATAGGCTTCGAGGGAGAGAGTGTTACTTTTATTCTCTCTTGATTTGGTGGTTAAAACTTGTTTGCTTTTGATTGTTTGAGATACTATGCTATTCTTGTGAGACATTGATGATCATGTGTTTGATCGTAAGCTACACTTATGCATGCTTGATGATATTATCTTATCTATCCTATGTGATCATTCACTTTGCTTGGTGATGAGTGCATGTATTCAATCTTTATTATTTTGAGCGCCCCACCAAGATGTATGTGACATGGAAGAGTAACCCATGAGCCTAATTCCTTGTGCATTTGCAGTCCAAAGCAAATCTTAAACTATGCACAAATTTAGGGGGAGCTCTTGCTTATCACATACTTCTCAAAGCGACGATGTTGTTAAATCTTATTATCATTTGTCGAAGCTTTGATCTATATGTTGTCATCAATTACCAAAAAGGGGGAGATTGAAAGTGCAACTATCCCTAGGTGGTTTTGGTAATTCATAACAACATATAGCTCATTGAGATAATGCTATTCCAAGACTATTATTTCAGGAAAGCTCAATGAATGGCATGGCATGGATGATGAAAGTGGATCCCTCAAAATACTAAGGACAAAGGATTGGCTCAAGCTCAAAAGCTCAAGACTCTTCATTTTATATTTTAGTGATCCAAGATCACATTGAGTCTATAGGAAAAGACAATACTATCAAGGAGGGATGAGGTGTTGCTTAATGAGCCTCTTGCTTCAAGTGCTTAGTGATATGCTCCAAAACCCTCAGCTACTTTCTCACATCCACACATGACCTAAACCTAAAGCCAAAATCGGTCACACCGATTCTTCCTATCCGGCGCCACCAATTTCAAAGTCATAGCCACTGCCACAAACCCTAAGCAAATCGGTTCTACCGATAGGGATCACGGTCTCACTAAGATGGGATTGTAATCTATCTGTTTCCCTTCGTAACGTTTCGGTCTAACCGAAGTGAGCGATTGGTCCCACCGATATTGCAATGTAAACTCTCTGTTTCCCTTTTGTAACATTTCGGTCTCACTGTAAAGAGAAAATCGGTCCCACCGAGTTTACCTGACCAACTCTCTGGAAAGCTTATTACCAAAATCGGTCTCACCGAGTTTGTGTAATTGGTCTTACCGAGATTACGTTATGCCCTAACCCTAACCGAATCGGTCCTACCGAGTTGCATGTCAGTCCCACCGAAAATCCTAACGGTCACTAGGTTTGCTAAATCGGTCCAACCGAGTCTATTGAATCGGTCAAACCGAGTTTGGTAAATTGTGTGTAACAGTTAGATTTTGTGTGGAGGCTATATATACCCCTCCACCTCCTCTTCATTTGTGGAGAGAGCCATCAGACTAAACCTACACTTCCAACTTACCATTTCTGAGAGAGAACCACCTACTCATGTGTTGAGGCCAAGATATTCCATTCCTACCATATGAATCTTGATCTCTAGCCTTCCCAAAGTTGCTTTCCACTCAAATCTTCTTTCCACCAGATCCAAATCCTATGAGAGAGAGTTGAGTGTTGGGGAGACTATCATTTGAAGCACAAGAGCAAGGAGTTCATCATCAACGCACCATTTGTTACTTCTTGGAGAGTGGTGTCTCCTAGATTGGCTAGGTGTCACTTGGGAGCCTCCGACAAGATTGTGGAGTTGAACCAAGGAGTTTGTAAGGGCAAGGAGATCGCCTACTTCGTGAAGATCTACCGCTAGTGAGGCAAGTCCTTCATGGGCGACGGCCATGGTGGGATAGACAAGGTTGCTTCTTCATGCACCCTTCGTGGGTGGAGCCCTCCGTGGACTCGCTCAACCGTTACCCTCCATGGGTTGAAGTCTCCATCAACGTGGATGTACGATAGCACCACCTATCGGAACCATGCCAAAGACATCCGTGTCTCCAATTGCGTTTGAATCCTCCAAACCCTTCCCTTTACTTTCTTGCAAGTTGCATGCTTTAATTTCCACTGCCTATATACTCTTTGCATGCTTGCTTGAATTGTGTGATGATTGCTTGACTTGTCCTAAGATAGCTAAAATCTGCCAAACTCTAAAATTGGGAAAAGGTTAAATTTTTAATTGGTCAAGTAGTCTAATCACCCCCCCTTTAGACATACTTCAAGGTCCTACATGTACCTAATGACCTAGAGATCAGGAAGCTGATTTTACAAGAGGCCCATGATTCGCCGTATTCAATTCACCTAGGGAATACCAAGATGTACTTGGATTTGAAGGAGACTTTCTGGTGGACCGGAATGAAGAAGGACATTGCCGAGTATGTAGCATTTTGTGATGTATGTCAGAGAGTAAAAGCATAGCATCAGAAACCAGCAGGGTTGTTGCAACCATTGCCAATTCCCGAATGGAAGTGGGATAAGCTAGGCATGGATTTTATTACGGGACTGCCCAGGACTCGTTCAGGCTATGACTCGATTTGGGTGGTAGTCGATCGCTTGACGAAGGTAGCTCATTTCATTCCAGTGAAGACTACTTACACCAGTGCCAAATTGGCCAAGATTTACATGACCAGGATCGTATGTCTGCATGGAGTTCCAAGGAGCATTGTATCAGATAGAGGAACCCAGTTCACCTCAAAGTTCTAGAATCAGTTGCACGAAACCTTGGGTACCAGGCTAGAGTTCAGTACCGCTTTTCATTTGCAGACGGATGGACAAACCGAAAGAGTCAATCAGATTTTAGAGGATGTGCTGAGAGCTTGTGCGCTAGATTATGGATCTAGTTGGGACGACAATTTGCCGTATGCGGAGTTCTCTTACAACAATAGTTATCAATCCAGTTTGAAGATGGCCCCTTTCGAAGCCTTATACGGAAGGAGGTGCAGAACCCCGTTGTCTTGGGACGAAGTTGGAGACTGTCAGTTGTTTGGACCAGATTTGATTAAGGAGTCTGAACGGAAAGTGAAGTTGATTCGCGACAGGCTCAAGGTAGCCCAGTCCAGGCAGAAAAGCTATGCTAACGCAAAACGCAAGGAGACAGTTTACGAAGTCGGGGATAGAGTTTATCTTCGGGTATCTCCACTTTGAGGAGTTAAGCGTTTTGGTGTTAAAGGAAAGTTAGCGCCACGTTTTGTGGGACCATACAAAGTTTTGGAGCCTATGGGAGAGGTTGCCTACAAGTTGGAATTGCCTGAGGGATTGTCAGGAGTTCACGACGTGTTTCACATTTCCCAGTTGAAGAAGTGCCACGCAGAGATGGCTGATATACCACTGAGAGATACAGTGCCACTAGAGGCGATTCAGTTGGACAGTGATTTGACCTATGAGGAGAAACCAGTTAAGATTCTTGAGTATGCCAGCCGAGTCACCCACAGCAAGGTTATTAAGTTCTGTAAGGTTCAGTGGTGCCACCACACCGAGGATGAAGCCACCTGGGAACGAGAGGAAGATTTATTGAAGGACCACCCTCACCTATTTTCTAGCCAACCTGAATCTCGAGGGCGAGATTCATCTTAAGGGGGGTAGGTTTGTAACATCCCAAATTTTCAATTTGGAATGTTATACATAGATCATCATTGCATATCATATTTTATTTGCCTTTTGCCTTGATCCTAGAAATTCTACGCAACTCAAGGACCCATGGAGAGAGTTGGGGATTTCGTTATTTTCATATTTGAGTTTTCCTCAAATTTTGAAAATAGGATCATTTGATTTTATTTATTTTATCTTCAATTATTTCAATTAGAAAAATATGAGAGAGGGAATAAAATGACTTTCCCAAAATAAAGAAATAATGATGATTAAATAAAAAAATCAAAAAAGATTTATTTTGGTGTTTTTCCTATTTTATTTGAATTTAGGAAAAATTGCAGGATTTTCAAAAATGCATTTTGGAACCAAAAAAATGTGCATCTTGTTCTAAATATTTTATTTGGACGATGAAAAATTATTTTTGGTATTTTAGATTTTTATTTATTTTTCTAGATTTTTTCAGTTCTGCGTAATTTAAAAAAAACGCGCCCGCGCCCGACTGGGTCGAAGCCCAGCCGAGCCAGGCCGGCCCAACCCAGCGCCGCCGCCTCCCCTCGCGCGCGCCGTCGTGCGCGGCACGGACGCCGAGGAGAGTCCGAGCCGGACTCCTCCCCGGGCGCCCCCTCGCCCAAGCCAGCCGTCACCCCCCCTCTATATAAAGCGCCGTCGCCCCCCTTGGAGCCCCAAGCCGCCGCCGTCGAACCCTGCCGCCGCAGCCGCCAGCCCAGCCGCCTCGCGCTGCCGCCGCCGCCGCCGCTTGCCACTGCCGCCGGAGCCGCCGCCCGAGCTGCCGAGCCCCACTGCCGAGTCGCCGCCGCCCCTCACCACCCCGCTGGAGCTGCCCCGCCCCGCCGGAGTGCCTCGCCGAGGTACTGCCCGAGCCGCCGCCGCCGGACAGTTTTTTTTAAAACCACTTCGGTTTTTTTCAGAAAAACCCAAGATTTGTTTTTTAGATCATTTTTTTTCTTTTCTTGGTTTATTTATTTAATGAGAGTTCTCTCGTTCGTTCATTTTAACGAACGTATCCATCGATTAGATCCAAATAACGAATGTTCGTTCGTTAATCTGTTCATCGTTTTCTTTTCTCGGGTTATTCCGCGATTTTTCTGATCGTGATTTCTGATCCGATTTTCGTTTTAGTTTATCTTTTCGCTCGTTTATCGGAATCAGGTGATTCAAGCGCCTAGAGCTTCGTCTCGAAACCCTCTTTCCAAAAATCTAACTCAAACAGGTTTTGCTTCTGTAAAATTTGACTTAGGTCCAGATTAGTAAACGAATCTTGTTTCTTTCGCCGTTTGAGTTTGTTTCTTTGTTTGATTTGATTCTTTTTGCCAACCGGAGTTCTTAAGTTGAACTTTCTAGTTAGATCTCTTGTTCGAGTTTTACCCGTGCATTAGATGAGTACTTATTGTATGCTTGTTTGCTTGTTGGTTTGCAATGGAGTACCCGGATTGCGCCGCTTGCTACTTTGAATCCCTAGGTTACGCGGATCATCAGCAAGGCAAGTAACACTTTGATCATACCTCTTTACTACCCAGTTTTTATGCATTAGATCAATCCTCAAAGAATTGCATGATTAGGATCTGATTAATATGTGGGTTTTGGGAAATAGATGAGGTAGTACCTATTACCTGTTTTATTATCAAACCCTTGGGAGTTACTTCTACGTTTGCTTATTATGACATGCTATGCTAGTAGACGTGGATTGGGTGAGTGAATTTCCATGCAAATGTGAGATTTTTAATTTAATAGTTTACTTAAGGTGGCAACTTTAATACACATCTGGGTGGATTGAGGCACTTGGGTATTCCAGGATTACCTGTTTGTTTTTGGACTGCCACCCAGGCTCAAAGGGATCATAAGATTATTCATGCTGTAAACTTCCGTGTGCAGCCACATGCTATTATGGGCTTTAGCATAGTCGATTAAGTCGTGCGAACTGTTACAGTGGTAGACTAGCAGATGTAAGGGAAAGTAGGTGTACAGGTCTACCCATCGTAAGGTGCTAGCGCTTCTGAAAGACTATGTCTCGGTCATCCGTTTCTCAAACACTATGTAGTGCGAGAAAACCAACGGTGGAGATCGAGTCATGTGGGGAAAAGTGCGCAAACCTCTGCAGAGTGTATAAACTAATCATGATTAGCCGTGTCCCCAGTTATTGACGTTTTGAGTATCTAGTACTTGGATTATCATATGAATCTCATCATGTTACTTTAATTAATATTGTTGGGTTTGTTTAATGATGATGTTGTTTAATTGGGATTGAGGATGCTGTCAACCATTCTCAATGTTTAACAACCACCATGATAGTTAAATAAATTTATTCCTTTGTAGTAGGGAAAAACTGGCTTTATGCAAAACTGTAACCATAGAGCTGTCCACCAAGCCATATATGCATGTAGTATAGCTTTACTCTTTCATTACTCTCTATCTGTTACCTTGCCAGCATATTCCATGTGCTGACCCGTTTTCGGGCTGCAACGTTCATGTTGCAGACTTTTCAGATGACGAGTAAGATGCTTTAGGATCGTGGTTCTATACTCAGTGATGTTGTTGGAGTTGATGTACTTACTTATCTTCCAGGCCTTTCACTGTTATCGTTATTAGATGGCCTTAAGCCATATTTATTGTAATAAGTTCTCTCTGGAGACATTCGATGTAATAAGTGTGTGATTGCTACTCTGTAAATCCTTCAAGTACTGTGTGTGTCAGCATTACTGATCCAGGGATGACACTGATGCACAGAGATCAGACTGTTTGAGGTCTGGTCGCTACATCCCCAAGATTATAAAAACGAACTGCTGCCACCGCACCCCTATTACCCCACGACACATCGATCCCTAGTGTAAATAAGGAGCCCTCCGCTCTCCACATCTCCCCATCGTCTCCATCTTCCCCCTGCCCCTAATCCCCACAAAATGAGAACCACCACGTCAACTCTGCGTGAGAAGAGACTCCAATGGTGATCCATGTGGTAAGATGATAAGCCACAAGTATAGGTGATCGCAACAGTTTTTGAGGGTAGAGCATTCAACCCAAATTTATGGATTCGACACAAGGGGAGCCAACGAATATTTGCAAGTATTAGCAGCTGAGTTGTCAATTCAGAGATTAATTATCTGTAGCAAAGTGATCATTAGCAAAGTAGTATGACAGTTTTGATAGTAGTAGCAATAGCAATAGTAGCAGTAATCATGATAGCAATGATTTTGTAGCAAGTGTAACAGTAACAATAGTAGTGGCAACTTAGCAAGAACAATATGAGAGAAATTTGTAGGCAATGGATCAGTGTTAGATGATATTCATCATATAACAGTCATATTCATAACCTACGGCAGTACGACACTAGCTCTAGTTCATAAATATAATGTAGGCATGTATTCCATAAATAGTCATACATGCTTATGGAAAGAACTTGCATGCCATCTTTTATCCTACCCTCTCGTGGCAGCGGGGTCCTACTGGAAACTAAGGGATATTAAGGCCTCCTTTTAATAGAGAACCGGAACAAAGCATTAACACATGGTGAATACATGAACTCCTTAAAATACGGTCTTCACCGAGAAGTGTCCTGACTTCTGTCACTCCGGGTTTGCCATAACTTGCAAGATCGGATCTGGAACATAGATATAATGGTCATAACATAAAGGGTTCAGATCTAAAATCATGGCACCCGGGCCCAAAGTGACAAGCATTAATCATGGCAAGGTCATAGCAGCATCAATCTCAGAACGTAATGAACACTAGGGATCAAGCCCTAACAAAATTAACTCAATTACATGATGAATCTCATCCAAATCCTCACCGACCAATGAGACAACGAAGGAATTACTCACTCTTGGTGGGGACCATAATGGAATTGGCGATGGAGAAGGGTTGGTGATGACGAAGATCAAAGATCCGCCTCTCTGGAGCCCAAAACAAACTCCACATTTGACCTCCCGATGAAGAACAGGAGGTGATGGCGGCTCCGTCTCATGAAATGCGATCATTCTTTCTCCCTGGCTTTCTTTGTTAAAGTATGTGATTTTGTAGTATCAGGGTTGGAGTCTGCAGGGCCACCAGGTGGGACAACCCACCTGGGCGCACCTAGAGGGGCATCATGCCCTGGTGGGTTGTACCCACCCAGGTGCCCCCTCCGGTGGTTCTTGGCTCCAGAAATTATCTTTATTTGTATAAAATTTCTTCGCAAAGTTTCGTTCCAATCCGAGAACTTTTATTTCTGCACAAAAAAATCAACACCATGGTAGTTCTGCTGAAAACAACGTCAGTCTGGGTTTGTTTCATTCAAATCATGCAAATTAGAGTCCAAAACAAGAGGAAAAGTGTTAGTAAAAGTAGATATGAAGGAGACGTATCAACTCCCCCAATATTAAACCTTGGCTTGTCCTCAAGCAATTCAGTTGATAAATTGAAAGTGAAAAAGAAAAACTTTTACGAACTCTTTTGCTCTTGTTTACATAAATAATCTTATGTAGCACCCAAGTTTTCAGCAAAGATTATAACTAACCATGTCGACAATAACTCTTAAAACTTATATTAACTCATATCAATGGCATAACCAACTAGCTAGCAATAATAAGATATCTCAAACTACAACACTTTGTCAAAACAACCATCATATAATATGACAATAGTGGTATCTCGCTAGCTCTTTCTGAGACCGCAAAACATAAATGTAGAACACCTCCAAAGTTCAAGAAGCGACTAAACATTGTAATTCATGGTAGAAAAGATCCCATCATCATGCACCCAACATTGGCTACACACAATGCATGAGGATGACAATAGTGCTCTTAGGTTCTAGCGCTTATTTGAGAAGGTGATGACACAACATAAAAGTAAATACATAGCCCCTTCACAGAGGGAAGCAGTGATTTGTAGATGTGCTAGAGCTCAAGTTTTTAAAACAGAGGTAAATGAAATTTTGAGAAATGCACCCTTCTTGTTTACTTTGTGACCATTAGTTATCGGCATCTTCCATGCTAAACACATTAGTGGCGGCTCTCAAGCGATAAAAGTAATGGTTTACTCCCCCTCCACCAACAATCACACTCCACGGCTTGTGTGAAACAACGGGTGTCGTCTATACCAACAACAATCCTGGGGGAGTTTTGTTTAATTATTTGCAATTTGAGTTTGGGACTGGAAATCCCTATTACCGCCCCTCTCGTGCAAGGACGAGTGAATAAGCACACATCATGAGAATAACCCGCTTAGCATGGAAGATACTGACTACCTCCTGTCGCTCTATGAACAATCCAGGGACACAAAAAGGATATTTATTTGATGTTTTTAGAGGTAGCACATGAAAATTTACTTCAGACGGCAGGGTAATACCGCATATAGTAGGTATGGTGGACTCATCTGGAATAACTTGGGTTTCAGGGTTTTGATGCACAAGCAGAAATTCCGCTTAGTACAGGCGAAGGCTAGCAATTAGGTTGAGAAGCGGCCAGCTAGAGAGCAAAAACGGTGATGAGAATGCATTATCCATAAGTAACATTGGATACCACCATGAGTAGGATATGAACACCATGAACATAAATATCATAGAGGCTATGTTGGTTTTGATTCAACTACATGTGTGAAGATGTGCCAAGTCGAGCCACTCAAACATACAGAGGAGGATACCATATCATCATACTACATCACAACCATTTTAACGCAATGTTGACATCCAAGATAACTCATTATCCACTCCTAGCTACTTAAGCATGGCATGAGAAACTATAATCTCTAATTGTCATTGCAAACATATTTGATCATAATAAGCTGAATCATGGATACTAGGTGAAACATATTTACAAAAACAGAACAAGTTCAGTTCATACCCATTTCTCTCTGCCATAGCTAGTTCATCAAATATCGTCATTATTGCCTATCACTTTCACAACCAAACGATATGAAAATAATAATAGTGCAAGAGTGCCGTGGACTAAGCTGGAATCTGCAAACATTTTATTCAAAAAGAAGAAAACAAGGTAATATGGGCTCTCTGTTAGATCAACAATAATGCATATGAGAGCCACTCAACATTTTCATCATGGTCTTCTCCTCGGTAAGACTCAATAAACAACAAAGAAATTTAGAGAAACACACTGAAATATTTTTGGAGTTTTTGGTTTTTATCTGGAAGGAAATAAATTAAAGAAAGAAAAAACGAGAATAAATATTTACACAGGAGAGATCCCAACAAACAAAAGAAGAACAAGGAAATCCTTTTGGGTTTTGTTTTTAAATATTACAACTAACTACACTAGAAAGAAAAATCAAAAAGAAGCAGGAAATATTTTTTGTACGTCCCCAAAGTTTCTCAAACACAGAAGAAGAAGGCGAGAAAATAAATCTAGCATGGATAATACAATGAGGAAGTGTGGACACCGACAACTGGAATGAAATGTGTGAACATGAAAGTAATGTTGGTGGAAATACGTACTCCCCCAAGCTTAGGCTTTTGGCCTAACCTGGTAATCACCACTCGAAGAAACCATGGGGTCCTATGTTTAGCTTCTGTGGAGCGGGCACCTGAGGGTCCCACTCCTGAGGCTCCTCCTCTTCTACAGACAGGTTATTTCTGTAGGCGACAATGTCCTTGGGCAAGATCCTGTATCCGTCCTGGTAATAGGATCAAACAAAGTAGGTGCAAGCAATGGAATAGTATCATGAGTGTCCACACTGAAAACCAGGTTATAAGGAACAGGAATGTCAATGTTCTCGCCATCAATAAATTGGTGGTGTGTCATAGCCTGACGATCTAAATAAACCTTGGGTAAAGGATAATCATGCTAGCGTATCTGAATGTTAAAGTGACTCGCTAAACGAGTATCATGCATACCATCATGTATTTTACCCTTGGATCTATTAATGTGGAGGCGGCGTGCCATAGTAGCCCCCAAGCTATAAGTGTTGTCACCATAAAGTGCACGACGTAAAAGAACGAAGACTGGGGCACTGAGTGCACCTACCTTCTCTCTAGCAAGCAAACACTTTGCAATGAATAGAGAAAAATAATGCACGGCAGGAAAATGTAAGCTAGTGGCAGTGACACCTGACACCCCTATCTCATCCCCCACTGTCAGGGTGCGGTAAAAATCATCAAACTCCGCGGGCCTAGGCTCTACTATATCCCCGTCATAAGGGATCAAGCATATGTCACAAATATTTGAATCAATTCAGGTATGCCCGATGATGTTGTTAAGAAGAAGGTCTTCCCTTTATCTTTGAAGGGAGACACAATGACATGGTATAGGCTATGTGATGATATGGGATCTTGGGACTATAAGTGACTGAAATTGGAATTTCACCAGAAGTTTTATCCTATGCATCTTGTTCATCGTGGTCGTAATTATATATATAATTTTTGACCTCGCGAAGGAGAAAGCATCGCTCAAGCTTGCGGGAGGCTTAAGTCATTGTTATATTCATGCCCCAATCATGAGCTCTCAAGAGAAATGATTATTCAAAAAATTTATGCTCGGCTTTCTCTCAATGATCGCACCATGCTCGATACTTCTTGTGCTGGGTCTTTTATGATGAAGACTATTGAATTCAAATGGGATTTATTTGAAAAAATTAAACACAACTCTGAAGTTTGGGATTCTGATGATGGTAAGGAGTCAGGTACGACACCTAAGTTTGATTGTGTTAAATCTTTTATGGATACCGATGCTTTTCGTGGATTTAGCACTAAATATAGACTTGACTCTGAGATAGTAGCTTCTTTCTGTGAATCATTTGCTACTCACGTTAATCTCCCTAAGCAGAAGTAGTTTAAATATAATCCTCCCGCTGAAGTAAAAGTAGTTGCACCTATTACAGTGAAGAAAATATTATCACTTATAATGATCCTATTGTTCCTACTACTTATGTTGAGAAAACACCTTTCCCTGTTAGGATAAAGGATCATGCTAAAGCTTCAACTATGGTTCGTAAGAGTAATACTAGAACATATACACCTCCTCAGCAAATTAAAGTCGAACCTAGTATTGCTATGGTTAAAGATCTCTTGGCCGATAATATTGATGGGCATGTTATTTATTTCTGTGATGAAGCTGCTAATATTGCTAGACCCAATGCTAAGAAACATAGACCTACTATAGGCATGGATGTTATTTCTGTTAAAATAGGAGATCATTGTTATCATGGCTTGTGTGATATGTGTGCTAGTGCTAGTGCAATACCTCATTCCTTATATAAAGAAATCATGGATGACATTGCACCTGCTGAGATAGAAGATATTGTTGTTATAATCAAGCTTGCCAATAGAGATATTATTTCACCAATTGGGATTGTTAGAGATGTTGAAGTCTTGTGTGGGAAAGTTAAATATCCTGCTGATTTTCCTGTTCTTGGTTCCCCACAAGATGACTTTTTGTCCCATCATATTTGGTAGACCCTTCTTGAATACTGTTAATGGTAGGATTGATTGTGAAAATGATGTTGTTACAATTGGATTGGGAGATATGTCTCATGAGTTTAATTTTGCTAAATTTCGTAGACAACCCCATGATAAAGAATTGCCTAGTAAGGATGAAATTATTGGTCTTGCTTCTATTGTCGTGCCTCCTGCTGATCCGTTAGAACAATATTTGCTAGACCATGAAAATGATATATTCATGAATGAAAGAAGGGAGATAGAAGAAGTATTCTTTAAACAGGGACCTATTTTGAAACACAACTTGCCTGTTGAAATCCTAGGGGATCCTCCTCCACCAAAGGTGATCCCATGTTTGAGCTTAAACCATTACCTAATACTCTTAAATATGCTTGTCTTGATGAAAAGAAGATATATCCTGTTATTATTAGTGCTAACCTTTCAGAGCGGGAAGAGGAAATATTATTGAAAACTCTGAAGAAGCACCGTGCTGCTATTGGATATACTCTTGATGATCTTAAGCGCATTAGTCCCACTTTATGCCAACACAAAATAAATTTGGAAATAGACGTGTCGGTGTACTAAAGTAGGGGTACCTTAGTATCCCGAACTTGTGCACGGGCAGTCGCAGCGCCCCGCGGCAAGGCTTGTCGGATGCCCGCCAAGATCCTCCATAGTTCCTATTGGAGCCATTCAAGAACAAAGTGTTTTAACTGAGAAGACAAGGCCCCGGCAAGAGGAGCTTGCCGGGAAGGACAAGGCCCCGGCGAGAGGAGCTTGCCGGGAAGGCCAACCAAGGCATTTCAAGAAACTTGCCGCAACGCGCCGCGCGTCCCGGCAAGACCCGGCGAGCGACAAGCTTCCGGACGCGACAAGACAACGACCACGGTAAGACGCTTGCCGCGGCGAAGCCACCACTCGGTACCCACACTCCAGCGCATCCGTCGACATGTCGCCACAGGACCATTCCAGGCGCACGTGGCGAGAAGCTGTGCAGCCAAGCGGTGCGAGGTGGCGAGTGGAGATGACGAGAGGGCCATCGTGGCGAAAGGTGGCGCCCCTAACGGTCACTTTTCTGCACTGTTTGGGCGACGCGGATGGGCATTTAATGCCTTTGTCCCCTGCCGTCAGAGTTAGGTAGGATCCACTGTAGAAGCAGTTGTACCAACCACACCTTTTACCCTTTTACCCCTACATGCGTTGCCACCTGTCGGTGACCCCTTGAGCCTATAAAAGGAGGCCCATGCGCAACGTAGAAGGGGTTCGACTCATTCGAAACCAGAACACTCCCACGCTCTAGAGCAAGAACATAATACAACCACAAAAGCAGCATTAGGAGCATTATCTCTCCGGAGAGCTCCGAAGCTGGGTAAAATCGTTCGCGTGCTCCGCCTCAATCCGCTCTTCGTGCGATCTCCGCTCCCTGCCGGACCGAAAGGGGCCCTGCCCCATAGGTGTTCGTTTCCCACGACATCTTTGGCGCGCTAGGTAGGGGGCGTCGAGGTTGTGTGAACCCGATCCGGCGTCCACGCGAGCCAGATCTTCGTCATCTTCATCGACATGCCACCGAAGAAGAAGGCTTCGGAGGTGGCTACTCCGTCCGCGTCGATCCTACCGCCACCGAAGCAAACGGGTGGTGGGGTAGACGCCGGCGGGCGAACGGGCGCCGACGAGGAAGCTCAAGCTGCCGCCAGGTCCAAGGACAAGGCCGCGCAAACTTCGGTGTCCGTACACGCACCGCCCCCATCTCAGGAGGCGCGAGACCGACAGCGTCATGGTACTCGCAGTACCATACGCTCGTTGGATCAAGGTCGAGCTGGCAGATCTCGGGATGCTCAAGAGCAGCACGCACGCCAGCCTGCTGGCACGAGCAAGACACGGTCGCCTGGACGGGATCCTGCTCCTTCTAACATAGTTAGAAGTCCGAGCATATCCCGCTCCTCGCACCGTTCGCCACCGCCACCAAAGACTCCAGAAGAAGCGTTGGCTCGAGCCCAACTGCTCCTGGATTACCCTCCGACGACAGACAAGATCGACGGTTGGAGGGCCACCATTCAGAGCCTCATCGGCTTCGCCAACGGCGACACTCCCCGGCAACCAAGCACATCGAAGCCGTGGCAAGACGCCCAGGCGCGAGCCGATGGCGACAAGACTGGTGGGGGTGCAACCACCGTGCACTCCCCGCCCCGAAGGCCAAGATCGCCGACTCGCCGGGTCAACCTCGACACCGACTCCACGGCGTCGTCAGATCCACGAGCTCGTCGCGATCAACGCCAAGTTCTTCAAGAACGACAAGAAGAAGATGCTCGTACTCACATCGAGCGTCGAAGAGAAGCGCGACGTCAGTCAGACCAGCGCGCTAGGCCCGCTGTCGACATGCATGCGCCAGGGGAACTAGGCGACTTGCCGTACGCGGTAGGTTGCCCTGCGTTCACTCGTGAGCTGCGGCAAGTCTAGTGGCCCAGCACAAAGAGCTTCAAGCCAGATGTACCCGAGAAGTATGATGGCAGGTTGCATCCGTCGGAGTTCCTCAGCATCTACACCATCGCGGTGCAGGCTGCTGGGGGACGCGACGACAAGATCCTTGCCAACTACTTCCCGCTGGTACTCAAGCCCAATGTCAGATCCTGGCTCATGCACTTGCCGGATAACTCCATCTCCTCATGGGCGGATCTGTGCCATCAGTTTGTCGGTGCCTTCACAGGCGGCCACAAGCCCCATGGCCAGGAGAGCGATCTTCATTTGCTCGCCCAGAAGGAAGGAGAGCCCCTGCACAAGTACATTCAAAGGTTCAGCCAAGTGCAGCACAACATCCCAGACGTCCACCCTGCCGCGGTCATTAGCGTGTTTCATCAGAACGTGCGTAACCGCAGGATGCGGGAGGAAATGGCGATCTGCAAGATCAGGGACGTTAGTGAGCTATATGCCCTGGCCGACAAGTGTGCACGTGCTGAGGAAGGGAGGAAACTCCCCGGAGAGAACACAGGAACAGGGGGGTCTGACAGTGAGGATGCTGCCTCGGCAAAGAGAAACCGGCGGCGGAACAACAGAAGAAGGAAAGGCAAAGATGTGGTAGCTGTTGAGCAGTCCGGCAACGGAGGTGGCGCCAAGGAAGCAGAACCTATGGCGGCCGCCGACAAGCAGGACAGCTCCGACAAGCAATACTGCAAGATCCACCGCACCAAGGGCCATGATCTCCAGAGTTGCAAGAAAGTTGAGCAGCTTGTCGAGCAGCAGAAAGCTGAGTATGAGCGACGCGACAAGGAGAAGGCCCAGGAAGGTACTGGCAGATCCGGCAAGAAGCGTCCCGGCAGGGGAGGACGCCGCGGCAAGGCCAAGCAGCGGCAAGGAGACAGGCCTCCCCGCGGCCGCAACAAGGATGAAGATGAAGACGACGATGAAGACATGGATGATGATGAGGCTGACGAGCAGGAGTTTTAGAAAGCAATAGAGGTTCTGTGCGTTGACGGCGGTGCTTCTCTGCATACTTCGCACCGCTAGCTCAAACAGTGGGTGCGGGAAGTTAATGCAGCAGAACCACTAGTTGAGTCACGCAAGCCTCTGAGGTGGTCCAGCACGCCTATCATATTTGACATTGAGGACCACCCTGATCGCATAACTGCGGTCGGGTGCTTGCCGATGTTGGTTTCACCAACTATCCGCAACCTCAAGGTCACAAAGATACTGGTTGACGGCGGGGCCGGCTTGAATCTGATCTCCTCCGTGGTACTCAAGAAGCTCCAGATCCCCGACAGCGAGCTCGAAGAGACCGGCACATTCCAAGGAATCAATCCGGGAAGGAGCAAGCCGAAGGGGAAGATCACGTTGCCGGTGACATTTGGCAGCGAGCTGAACTTCAGAACAGAGAAAGTCACTTTTGACGTTGCCGATTTCCCATTGCCCTACAATGGGATACTCGGCTGTCCAGCGCTCGCCAAGTTCATGGCAGCCTCTCACTATGCCTACAACGTGCTCAAGATGCCAGGTCCGATAAGTGTCATCTCTATCCCTGGCGACAAGAAAGATGCCCTTATCTGCACCGACAAGATCTACCGGGAAGCAGCAGCCGCAGCAGATCGCAAGACACTTGCCGCTGAAGCTCTCGGGGGGGGGGGAAGAAGAAGACCAAGTCCGGCAAGAGTTCTGATGCCCACTCCGGCAAGCGCACCTCTTCGGAGTGCTGCGCTACCGTCGAGGACGCACCATCGAGCTCCATCGACAAGTGTAAGAAGGCGAAGGCAGCTCCGCCCGAAACCAAGAAGGTGTCCGCCAAGGAGGACGGCACTGGTGGTACCTTCACCATCAGTGCCACGCTTGACCCTAAATAGGAAAGGGCGCTCGTTGCTTTCCTGCGGGCGAACGTCGACATGTTTGCATGGAAACCATCTGACATCCCCGGTGTTCCCAGGAAAGTAATTGAGCACCACCTTGCCGTCTGTCCTCACGCGCGGCCCGTCAAGCAGAAAGTCAGAAAACAAGCAGTGGAGCGCCAAGAATTCATTGCAGAAGAGATCAAGAAGTTGGAAGCAGCAGGCCTCATCAGAGGAGTGCTCCATCCTACGTGGCTGGCCAATCCTGTAGTCGTGCGCAAGGCGAACAGAAAATGGAGGCTTTGTATTGACTTCAGTGATGTTAATAAAGCTTGTCCCAAAGATCCATTTCCCTTGCCGCGCATTGACCAGATTGTCGACTCCACGGCATGATGTGATTTGCTTTCATTTCTTGATGCATATTCAGGATATCATCAGATCTTCATTGTAGAAGAGGATGAGGAGAAAACCGCATTCATCACTCCATGTGGCACATACTGCTTTATACGGATGCCTTTTGGACTAAAGAATGCTGGTTCAACATTTGCAAGGGTAGTTCACGAAGCTTTTGAGCCACAGTTGCACAGAAATGTAGAAGCCTACATGGACGACATAGTGGTCAAGAGCAAAGACAGAGCAACTCTGATCCAAGATTTGGACGAGACCTTTGCAAATCTGCGCAAGATCAACCTCAAGCTCAACCCCGAGAAGTGTGTGTTTGGAGTCCCTTCTGGCAAGCTTCTCGGGTTCTTCGTATCTCAGCGGGGGATTGAAGCCAATCCCGACAAGATCAAGGCCATTGAGCAGATCGAAGCACCGAAGCGCGTCAAGGATGTACGAAGACTTGCCGGCTGCGTAGCTGCTCTCAGTAGGTTCATTTCTAAGTCTGCTGAGCGCACCCTGCCATTTTTCAAAATATTGAAAAAGGCAGGTCCAATGAAATGGACTCCGGAAGCGGAGGCTGCACTGCAGGACTTGAAGAGATACATGTGCTCCACTCCAATACTTGTCGCACCTAAGCCCCAAGAGAAGTTGCTGCTATATCTAGCGGCAACTAATCAAGTGGTTAGTGCTGCGTTAGTAGTGGAGAGGGAGACGGATGATGAGCCAGCGACCACGGCAAGTGCATCCAGCGACAAGCAGGGGGCTTCCCCGACAAGCTCTGGTCCCGACAAGGATGGATCTGCGCAGACGCAAGAAGAGAAGCATAAGAAAATGGTGCAGCGCCCAGTTTACTTTGTCAGTTCCCTTCTGCAGGGGGCTAGATCATGGTACTCGGGTGTGCAGAAATTGCTTTTCGGCCTTCTCATGGCCTCGAGAAAGCTGCGCCATTACTTTCAAGCACATGATATCACAGTTGTCACTCGCTTTCCGTTGAAGAGGATATTGCAGAATCCAGAAGCAACAGGCAGGATTGTCGAGTGGGCACTGGAATTGTCAAGCTTTGGCCTCAAGTTTGAGAGTACTTCAACTATCCAGAGCCGAGCTTTGGCAGAATTCATAGCAGAATGGATGCCAACACCTGATGAAGAAACTCCAGAGACGAGCATCCCCATCAAGGAAGCAAGCAAAGAATGGATCATGTACTTTGATGGTGCCTTCTCGCTGCAGGGCGCCAGTGCGGGCGTGTTACTTGTCGCACCCACCGGAGAGCACCTCAAGTACGTGGTCCAGATGCACTTTCCCAAGGAGCAAGCGACAAACAATACTGCAGAGTATGAAGGTTTGCTTGCCGGACTCTGGATCGTGGCAGACCTTGGGATCAAGAAGCTTATTGTTAGGGGTGACTCACAGCTTGTCGTCCGCCAAGTAAACAAAGATTATCAGAGTCCGTTGATGGAAGCTTACATTGATGAAGTGAGATAGTTGGAAGAGCATTTTGACGGCCTGCAGATGGAACATGTTCCGAGAGCCCAGAACGACGTTGCCGATGGCCTGTCAAAATGCGCTGCATTAAAGTTACCTATGGAACCAGGAATCTTTGTGCTCAAGCTGACTCAACCATCTGTAACACCATCATCTGGACAGAGCAAGAAGAGGAAGTTGGTTTCTGGAGATTATTTTTCGGCAGAGCTTCCCGAAGCCGCCGCCAAGAAGGTCCCCAGGATCAACACCAAGGGTGCTGAGGAGCAGTCTGCTCCGACAAGCCCTAGGGTTTGTTCCGTTGAAGCAGACGCTCCCGACAAGTTTTGCTCCGGCAAGCTTGCCGGGGAACATCAAGCTCCGGCTGAGCCGCAGGTTCTTGCCATAGAAGCAGATGTTCCCGCAGCAGCATTTCTGCCTTTAGTCCTTGTTGTTGAGCCGCAAGCTCCGGCATGGGCACAGCAGATTGTCTGTTTCCTTCAGACAGGAGAACTTCCCGAAGAGCAAGAAGAAGCGGAGAGAGTAGCCGGGCAATCAAGTATGTACCAGTTTGTCGACGACGTACTGTACAGAAGAAGATTCAACGGAGTGAAATTGAAGTGCATTCCCCGGGAAGATGGACAGAAGCTGTTGGCGGAGATACATGGAGACATATGTGGTCATCACATTGGCGCAAGAGCACTTGCCGGCAAAGCATTCCGGCAAGGTTTCTTTTGGCCAATAGCCCTCCAGGATGCAACTGCACAAGTAACCAAGTGTGAAGCGTGCCAGTTCCACTCCAAGCAGATACACTAGCCAGCTCAAGCTCTCCAGACGATCCCTTTATCCTAGCCATTTTCGGTCTGGGGGCTCAACATCCTCGGCCCCTTTCCCTGAGCTGTCGGGGGCTTTGAGTACTTGTACGTTGCAATTGACAAGATCACAAAGTGGCCGGAAGTGGAAGCAGTGAGGAAGGTGACAGCACAGTCAGCAGTCATGTTCTTCAGGTCAATTGTTTGCCGTTTCGGAGTCCCTAATAGGATCATCACTGACAATGGCACGCAATTTACGCGCCGCACCTTCATGCAGTACGTCCAAGATCTTGGCGCCAAGGTCTGCTTCACTTCTGTTGCTCACCCGAGAAGCAACGGTCAAGCGGAGAGGGCAAACGCTGAAGTGTTGCGCGGGCTCAAGACCAGGACTTTCGACAGGCTACACAAGTGCGGAAAGAATTGGATTGAGGAGCTGCCGGTGGTTCTTCGGTCTATCAGGACGACGCCAAATCGAGCCACTGGCCAGACACCTTTCGCTCTAGTCTATGGAGCAGAGGCAGTTCTCCCCACGGAACTCGTATACGGATCGCCTCGAGTGCTCGCTTATGATGAGTTTGAGAAAGAGCAGTTGCGACAAGATGACGCGCTGCTCCTTGAGGAAGATCGTCTTCAGCCTGCTGTACGAGCTGCTCGATACCAGCAAGCTTTGCGCCGCTACCATAGCCGCAAAGTTAATGCCAGAAGTCTCGAGGAAGGCGACCTTGTTCTTCGGCGCGTTCAATCCGCCAAGAATTCCAACAAGTTGACGCCGAAGTGGGAAGGCCCTTATCGGGTGAAGTGAGTCACTAGGCCTGGCGTTGTCCGCCTTGAGACCGAAGATGGATTTCCGGTGAGCAACTCCTGGAACATTGAGCATCTTCGTAAGTTTTACCCATAAGGCGCGGTTGCCGGAACCCGTTCCGGCAACCACCTTTTGTACAAGCCTTGCCGCTGTTGCATGTAACCCTTTGTACAAAGCCGGGCGCAGATCCCGTGCATAAATAAAGATCATATGCTCCGCACATCTTGTCGATTTTGTGCTTTCTATTTTTTGCATGTATTATCTGACACTTTGTGCAGCACCTACCCCCGGTAAGCAATAACGAGCCTTAAGGCTCCATATCTTTATTTTCTCTTCTTTCTTTCTCTCAAGAAAAAGGAAGGTTTCCCTCGCCCACAAGTTCACCGGGGGGGGAAGGAGGGGATAATGGTATGGACCAGGCGTCGTTCAAGAAAGTTTCGCCTTGCCGGGACGCAAACGACAGAAAAGCTAAGTTGCCAAAGTTTGAGCACAATCAGTTTTAAATTTTTTTAATTATCTTCCTTGAACGATCGCGTTTTGTATGGAAAACCTGTGCGCGGAGGAACCAACTCGTAGCTAGTTGCGCCCTTACTTTGTTTCGAGTCCGCTCAACAACTTAAGTGTGCTGCGACTAGTTGCCACGAGGTTTCTTGCCGGAGGTAGCACCGCCAGCAGGCTGCTGATGTTCCGCACTCAGCGCTCGCGGCAAGGGTGCCTGCGCCGGCAAGTTCCCTAAAAGCATAGGGTAAAAACATACAAAGGAAGGAATCAAGTAAAGGAAATAACATAGCAAATACTGCCCAAGATAAAGTTATATTACAAAAATAACTTGCCGCGCTCTAATAGATTGTTCCCGTGACATGTCTAGCAGCAGCAAGAAAAAGGAGAAAACGGGCGGCCTAATCTACGCGGCCACCATGAACCCTCCTAACTTCATTCACCTTGTTCCACAATGGGTGCGACGAGGGCCTTGAGCTCTTCAAGATCAGCACCCGCCGGCAGCTTCTTGAGGACGTTGGTGAGGTTGAGGCCTGGGTTGCGGAAGACCACCTTCACCAACACCTTCACCAGAACTCTGGCGCAGATCATGCATGACTCGTCAGCTAGCTGCTTTGGGATCCTTTCCCGGAGTTGCTGGAGGGTCGTCGCCACGCCCTTGAAGAACAGAGTGAGCTTGGCGCTGGGCTGGAGGTTCTCGTCGGAGGAGTACCCGAAGCCCTCCATTTCCAGTTGTGTCAGCTCCTCATCAATGACCCCGGCAATGTTCACGAGGCCCTCCGTCCAGAGCTCCACAGTGTCCCTGAAGGTGTTCTGGGTCTCGGCGGCCCTCGTCAGCAGCGCCTCGTTGGCCTTGATCTCCTCCTTCAAGTCCTCCTCCCGATTCTTGGCGCCGTCCAGCGTCTCAGTCAGCGTGGCCAGCTTCAGCTCCAGATCAGCATTTGAATCTTTGGCGGCACTCAGCTCCTTGCCCCTCTCGAGGAGACGACCCTGCAGCTCACCATGGGCAAGGGCGTCCTTCTCGCGCTCGCGCTGGAGCGCGGCAAGCTCTTCATTCTTCGCCTTGAGAGTGGCTTCTAGCTGCGTCACCTTCACCTCCAGCTCCTTCTTGGCGGCCTCGGCAGCTGCAGCAGCATCCTTCGCTTCCTTGAGGGCCCCGCCAAGTGCTTGCTCGCGCGCAGCCAGCTCCTCCTCATAGCTGTCCAGATTGACTTTCCGCTGTGTCAGCTCGCCTTCTCGCGTGGACTGCTCCTCGGCGGCAAGCCACTGTTGCTCTTCAGCTTCAGCCTTCTCAAGAAGGAAGGCTTTCCGCGCCTCGACGAGCTGCGCCTGCTCCTCTGCAATTGACCGGAGAGCTTCCTGATTGCGTTCCCGGAGCTCCTCCGCACGCTTCTCAATATCTGCTCCCGCCTGCGCGACAAGCGCTTCCCGGGATTCCACTTTGGCTTGTCGGGCGCGGTAGAGCGACACCAGCTTCCGGAGCAGCTGCTCCTGCTCAGACTCGCCGCTGCTGCTGCTTGGCGCATCAACCACTGTCAGCCCAGCGGAGGCGAGCACTTCTCCGTCAAAGGCTTCTCCCTCGACCGGCGCCCTGGAGCTTGACGCCCAGGGGAGCTTGATGAAGACACCGTCGCCGGCCTTTAAGTAGGCGCCGGGCTGGGGCTCCTCGGAGCCTGGCGCTGCGTCAGCGGCGGAGGGATCGGCGGTCGGCGTAGCGCCTTGCGCTCCTGCGGCCCCAGGGTCGTAAGTGCGATCGCCAGACCCCTCGCCAGCTCCTGCGCCAGCAGCCTTGGCGGCCTCTTCTCCGGCAGGATCATCAGCGCCGGCCTCCTCCTCGGTAGCGGCGGCGTCATCAGTGTTGCCGCGCGCGTTCTCCTTGCCGGTGGCTTCAGTCTCCATTGGCTCCGGGGAAGGTGGGTCTGAAGACAGGAAGAGGGAGAAAAAGTCAAGCAAATATCCAACAAGAAGATCAGAAGAAGAAGAACCCAAGGGAAGTTTTCTGACAAGAAGGATTACCTGTGCTGGGCTCTGTAGTCATGGGCTCCACCACCGGGGGATCACTGGTCCCGTCCCTTGCCGGAGAATTGCCCCTTGCCGGGGACCTCTCCCTTGCCGGAGAGCGCTCCCTTGCCGGGGAGTCATCCCTTGGCGGCGTAGTCGAAGCAGATAGCACCTCAGGGGCGGCTTCTGGCTGTTCCGGGTGGGCCTGTTCTGCTCCTACACAAGCAAACCAACAATCAAGATATCAGCAAGGAAAGAACACCCATGCGCGCCTGACAGCGGGAAGTAAAATTATATACTTATGCTGGGCGCTGCGCTGGGGGCTGCTTCGGGGAGTAGTTGCCGGGTCCGACAAGGTGGTCTCGGACGCGCCCTCTTTTGTCACAACAGGATCATCCTCGATGACAACCACGGGGACCTTGGCTCTCTTCGCCGCTCTCTGGGCTAGAGTCCCGAGAAGGAACAAGGTTCAGAAGAAAGCAGATCAGATACAAGACAAGAAACAGCAAGAATTGAAGAAATACAAACACAATAGAGAAACTTACTCCTCTTCTTCCTCCTCATCGGAGCTAAGCGCGAAGAGGTCGAAGTCTGGTACTCTTTCGGCGTGACGAGGCGGAGGGGTAGGCTCCCTTGGCCGCTTGGCGGGAGCTGCGGCAGGATCAAAAGCGGTGGCCCGAGAGGACCCCGCTCCAGTTGCCGGCGCGGCGTGAGATGCTCCCGCGGCGACAGTGCTTGTCGCGGTGGAGCGTGTCCCACGGCGCGGCGGCTGTTGGTCCGTCTACCGCCCTGCTATGTCTCCGGTCCTGCGGAGGCGCCTTCTTGGTGGAGCTGGGGGATGCACTGGGAGCTCCGCTTGCGGCAAGTTGCTTGAAGACGGCTGGCCGCTTGCACCCTCGGCGGGCTCGCTCGATTCGGCTTTGGGCCCTCCCTCGCCGACGACCTCCCCGACAAGCTCGTCTCGATCGGGCAAGGCTTGCCGCCTCGGCTGCCTCTGCCTCTTCCACAGTAAACCCGAATTCGCCCGCAGCAGCGGCTGCCGCCGCCTCTTCGCCCTAGTGGCTATGCGCCGCATCTCGTCATCGGTGGTGTCACGGGTGAGGAGCTTCTGTTCGTCGGCACGAACCGCCACCTCCACCAAGCTGTCGAAGAACTGCTGCACTATGTCGTCGGCGGGCTCCTGCCAAGTTGGAATAATTCCATGCGAGTCGCACTCCGGCATCATTGCGTGGATGCGATCAAGCGAGGAGTTGTTGCACAATGGGACGACGCCCTGCGGCAGCCTAAACCACTCGGGATGATTCGGGTCATGCTTGAACCGCTCCTTGAGCGTCCCATCCAACTCCAAGACAGTAAAATTAAAGTTGAGGCCCGGGCGCAGCCTCATGATATCCGCCGGACCCCCGAACAGCCAGGCGGGTCTCCCCCTCTCCTCCAGAGGGGCAATGCGGCGGCGAAGAAAGTCCGCGCCAACAGCGCCTACAGTGAGCCCGGCAAGCCTGAGCCGCAAGATCCGGGTGGTGGCGATCTTCAGTCTAGCATCGTCCCCCGCCAGGGCGCTCCAATCGTTGCCGCGCACTGCTGGAGTTTGGCACAGGGTAGTGAATGGCTGCGGGTTCTCATCAACAATCCAACACCAATCCTCTCTCCACTCCTCCCATTTGCTGCGGAGTTCCCCCTCCAGATAGACCTCCTTCATGCCGGCTCTCGAGATCCAGGCAATCCCGCCAGCTAAGGGCTCTCCTCTCTCGACCCAGGGCATGAAGTAGTGGCGGAAAAGGGCTACGTTTGGGTGGATTCTGACAAAGTTCTCGCAGAGATGTGCGAAAACCGCCATGGTCAGAACGACGTTGGGGGTGAAATCAAGGAGGTGGAACCCGTAGGTGTTCATGATATCACAGAAGAAGTCGGAGAAGGGTGGGAAGAGCCCGCAATAGAAGAACAGTGCGAAGAAGGGGTATCCTTTTGGAGCCCGTTTCGAAGTGGAAGCGGCGGCGGAAAGTACCTGTGTGCGCGGATGCGCTCGCGTCTCCGTCGACCAGAAGAGATAGAATCACTCCCTCAGCTCCTTCACGGAGAGCTCGGGGGGGGGGGGGGGGGGGAAGTGCCCGCTCCTTTCGCAGCGCCTCAAGCCGCAGCGCCTCGGCCGACTTCGTACCCTTCCCAGTCTTTGGAACCATGGAAGAGGCGGTGGGGGAGATCGAGGGCGTTGGTGGCGGCGGCGACGACGGGGGGCGGAGCGCAGCTCTCTTTCGGCTTTGGGAAGCGGAGGGGAGCGGTGGAGATTTCTGAGATTGGAACCGCAAGTAGCAAAGGTGGGGGAACTGCCCCTGTTTCCCCTGCTTATAAAGAGGAGGAGGTGAACGTTACGCTTTTTCCGAATAAAGAATCACCCATGATCTCTCCCACGACGCCGCGTTCGACGCGTGCCGTTACGGGAGGGCGCGGTGGATACGGAGTTAGATACGGTGTGGACCCAGGCCGCGCGTGCCCCTGCCCTGTTTTGGGCCTGGCCCAACAGCGCTCGGCACCGTGTGTGGCCCAGGTCCGGGGGCTCCTGTCGGTGTACTAAAGTAGGGGTACCTTAGTATCCCGAACTTGTGCACGGGCAGTCGCAGCGCCCCGTGGCAAGGCTTGCCGGGTGCCTGCCAAGATCCTCCGTAGTTCCTATTGGAGCCATTCAAGAACAAAGTGTTTTAATTGAGAAGACAAGGCCCCGGCAAGAGGAGCTTGCCGGGAAGGACAAGGCCCCGGCGAGAGGAGCTTGCCGGGAAGGCCAACCAAGGCATTTCAAGAAACTTGCCGCGACGCGCCGCGCATCCCGGCAAGACCCGGTGAGCGACAAGCTTCCAGACGCGACAAGACAACGACCGCGGTAAGACGCTTGCCACGGCGAAGCCACCACTCTGTGCCCACACTCCAGCGCATCCGTCGACGTGTCGCCACAGGACCATTCCAGGCGCACGTGGCGAGAAGCTGTGCAGCCAAGCGGTGCGAGGTGGCGAGTGGAGATGACGAGAGGGCCATCGTGGCGAACGGTGGCGCCCCTAACGGTCGCTTTTTTGCACTGTTTGGGCGACGCGGATGGGCATTTAATGCCTTTGTCCCCTGCCGTCAGAGTTAGGTAGGATCCACTGTAGAAGCAGTTGTACCAACCACACCTTTTACCCTTTTACCCCTGCATGCGTTGCCACCTGTCGGTGACCCCTTGAGCCTATAAAAGGAGGCCCATGCGCAACGTAGAAGGGGTTCGACTCATTCGAAACCAGAACACTCCCACGCTCTAGAGCAAGAACATAATACAACCACAAAAGCAGCAGTAGGAGTATTATCTCTCCGGAGAGCTCCAAAGCTGGGTAAAATCGTTCGCGTGCTTCGCCTCGATCCGCTCTTCGTGCGATCTCCGCTCCCTGCCAGACCGAAAGGGGCCCTGCCCCGTAGGTGTTCGTTTCCCACAACAAGACGTCAAACCAGTTAGAGATCATCAACGCCGGTTAAATCCTAAGATCAAAGAAGTGGTAAGAAAAGAAATACTAAAGCTCCTTGAGGCAGGTATAATTTATCCCGTTGCTGATAGTCAGTGGGTAAGTCCTGTCCATTATGTCCCTAAGAAGGGAGGTATTACTGTCGTTCCTAGTGATAAAGATGAATTGATCACGCAAAGAATTATTACAGGTTATAGAATGGTAATTGATTTTCGTAAATTAAATAAATCTACTAAGAAAGATCATAACCCTTTACCTTTTATTGATCAAATGCTAGAAAGACTATCCAAACATACACATTTCTGCTTTCTAGATGGTTATTCTGGTTTCTCTCAAATACCTGTGTCAGCGGCCGATCAAGCAAAGACTACTTTTACTTGCCCTTTCGGTACTTTTTCTTATAGATGTATGCCTTTTGGTTTATGTAATGCACCTGCTACCTTTCAAATATGCATGATGGCTATATTCTCTGAATTTTATGAAAAGATATGTGAGGTATTCATGGATGATTTCTTTGTTTATGGATCCTCCTTTGATGATTGCTTGAGCAACCTTGAAAGAGTTTTGCAGAGATGCGAAGATACTAGTCTTGTTTTGAATTGGGAGAAGTGCCACTTTATGGTTAATGAAGGCATTGTCTTGGGGCATAAAATTTCTGAAAGAAGTATTGAAGTTGATAAAGCTAAGGTTGATGCTATTCAAAATATGCCGTTTCCCAAGGACATTAAAGGTATACGAAGTTACCTTGGTCATGCTGGTTTTTATAGGAGGTTCATTAAGGACTTCTCTAAAATATCTAGGCCTCTGACCAATTTATTGCAAAAAGATATTATTTTTGTCTTCGATGATGATTGTGTAGAAGCATTTGAAATACTTAAGAAAGCTTTGATTTCTACACCTATTGTTCAGCCACCAGATTGGAATTTACCCTTTGAAATTATGTGTGATGCTAGCGATTATGCTGTAGGTGCTATTCTAGGGCAAAGAGTCGATAAGAAACTAAATGTCATTCAATATGCTAGTAAAACTCTAGACACTGCACAGAGAAATTATGCTACTACCGAAAAAGAATTCTTAGCGGTTGTATTTGCTTTATTATTGATTCTAAAGTAACTATTCACACTGATCATGCTGCTATCAAATATCTCATGGAAAAGAAAGATGTTAAACATAGACTCATTAGATGGGTTCTCTTGCTCCAAGAATTTGATTTGCATATTATTGATAGAAAGGGAGCTGAGAACCCCATTGCAGACAACTTGTCTAGGTTAGAGAATGTTCTTGATGACCCACTACATATTGATGATAGCTTTCCTGATGAACAATTAGCTGTCATAAATACTTCTTGTACTGCTACATGGTATGTTGATTATGCTAATTACATTGTTGCTAAATTTATACCACCTAGTTTCACATACCAGCAAAAGAAAAAGTTCTTTTATGATTTAAGACATTACTTCCGGGATGACCCACACCTTTATAAATGAGTAGATGGTGTTATTAGACGTTGTGTACCTGAGCATGAACATGAATAGATCCTACGCAAGTGTCACTCCAAGGCATATGGAGGACACCACGCTAGAGATAGAACTGCACATAAGGTATTGCAATCCGGTTTTTATTGGCCTACTCTCTTCGAAGATGCCCGTAAGTTTGTCTTGTCTTGTGATGAATGTCAAAGAATTGGTAATATCAGTAAACGTCAAGAAATTCCTATGAACTATTCTCTTGTTATTGAACCATTTGATGTTTGGGGCTTTGATTATATGGGACCTTTTCCTACCTCTAATGGGTATACACATATTTTAGTTGCTGTTGATTACATTACTAACTGGGTAGAAGCTATTCCGACTAGTAGTGCTGATCATAACACCTCTATTAAGATGCTTAAAGAAGTTATTTTTCCGAGGTTTGGAGTCCCTAGATATCTCATGACTGATGGTGGTTCACATTTTATTCATGGTGCTTTTCATAAAATGCTTGCTAAGTATATTGTCAATCATAGAATTGCATCTCCTTATCACCCACAGTCTGGTGGTCAAGTAGAGTTGAGTAATAGAGAGCTCAAATTAATTTTGCAGAAGACTATTAATAGATCTAGAAAGAATTGGTCAAAGAAACTTGATGGTGCATTATGGGCTTATAGAACTGCATATAAGAATCCTATGGGTATGTCTCCATATAAAATGGTTTATGGAAAAGCATGTCACTTACCTCTCGAACTTGAACATAAGGCATATTGGGACATTAAAGAGCTCAACTATGATTTCAAACTTTCCGGTGAGAAGAGGTTATTTGACATTAGTTCGCTTGATGAATGGAGAACCCAAGCCTATGAGAATGCCAAGCTGTTTAAAGAAAAAGTTAAAATATGGCATGACAAAAGGAGACAAAAGCGTTAGTTTAACGTAGGTGATTATGTGTTGCTATTCAACTCTCGTTTAAGATTTTTGGCAGGAAAACATCTCTCTAAATGGGAAGGCCCTTACGTTATTGAGGAGGTCTATCGTTCCGGTGCCATAAAAGCAACAACTTCGAAGGCACAAATCCAAAGGTGGTGAACGGTCAAAGAATCAAACACTATATCTTAGGTAATCCTACAAATGTTGAAACTAATATTATTGAAACTCTAACCCCGGAGGAATACATAAGGGACACTTTCCAGAACGTTTCATACTCTGAAAAGGAATAGGTATGTGCTATGGTAAGCAAACCGACTCCAAAACAGTTCTAATATATTTTTTTCTCCATTTTGGAATATTTAAGAAAACAGGAAAATAAGAAGTAGTCCGGGAAGGACACAAGGCGTCCATGAGGGTGGAGGGCGCGCCCTACCCTACTCGGCGTGCCCCCTGCCTCGTGGGCACCTCGTGTGCTCTCCGGACTCCGTTTTCTTGCATGATACTTCTTTCGGTCGGTAAAAAATCATTATATAATCTCCCGAAGGTTTTTACCACTGTATCACGCAAAAATCTTCTGTCTTTGTTTCGAGTTGTTTTTCTGACAGATCTAGAGCATCATGACGGCACCCTCCTCCAATAATGAAGGCAAGGATGCTTGGCTATTGAAGATAGAGCTGAAGAGAGAAGAACCTGAGGAGATCAAAAAGGATGACGGGATCAAGAAGGCCATGGAGGATCAAGCTCCGGCGGCAGAAGAAGAAAACATCCCTCAACCTCTTCCTAACCCTTTACCCCAACTCAGATTGAAGCTTTCAAGATGATTGAGTTAGCTCGCATACAAAATAAGTATCTCACATAGGAAAATATCTTGTTGAAGGATCATATCGTCGCACTTAAGGGCATTATCCGCAAATTAAAAGAGCTTCTACACTCGATGTGCGACTATCCATCATCATCACCACCTTCTTCACCAGCAAAGGAGACATAATCACATGGGTATGGGCACTCCCCTTGGCAACTACCAAGCTTGGGGGAGGTTCCCCGGTATCGTATCACCATCACACTCCTATCTTTACCGTTTTTCTTAGCCCGATCCTTTCGGTAATATCTTGATCTAGTAGAATAAAGTTTTGGTATGAATTAGTTTTGAGTTTTGCTTTGTGATCCCTCTATGTAATCGAGTCCGTGAGCTATATATAATAAATATTAGTGTTGAGTCAAGGGCTTTGCTATCTTGCTATGATCTTGAGTGCATAAAAGAATAAAAGAAATAAAAGAGATCATATTGACCTTATGGATAGTAATGACTTCACATATAAAGAGTATGATGATTAAAAATTGTTGAGAGTTGGCAAACATAGTTTTGGTCATCGTTGCAATTAATAGGAAGTAATAAAGAAAGAGAGGTTCTCGCATATAAATATACTATCTTGGACATCTTTTATGATTGTGAGCACTCATTAAAGTATGACATAATAAAGAGTTGATGTTGGACAAGGAAGACAACGTAATGGGTTATGTTTTCTCACATCTTAGTTAAAGTATATTGTCATGGATCATTCAAACATGTTGAGCTTTCCTTTCCTCCTCATGCTAGCCAAATTCCTTGCACCAAGTAGAGATACTACTTGTGCTCCCAAATATCCTTAAACCCAGTTTTGCCATGAGAGTCCACCATATCTACCTATGGATTAAGTAAGATCCTTCAAGTAGGTTGTCATGTTGCATGCAATAAAAATTGCTCTCTAAATATATATGACTTATTAATGTGGAGAAAATTAGCTTTATACGATCATGTGATATGGGAGTAATAAAAGCGACGGACTGCATAATAAAGGTTCATATCACAAGTGGCAATATAAAGTGACGTTCTTTTGCATTAAGATTTCATGCATGCAACCAAAAAGCACATGACAACCTCTGCTTCCCTCTGTTAAGGGCCTATCTATTACTTTATGTGTTTTACATTATTGAAGAGTCAAGGTGATCTTCACCTTTCCCTTTTACATTTTATCCTTTGGCAAGCACCTCGTGTTTGAAAGATCTTGATATATATATCCAATTGGATGTAAGTTAGCATGAACTATTATTGTTGACATTACCCTTGAGGTAAAAGGGTTGGGAGGCAACTCAATAAGCCCCTATCTTTCTCTATGTCTAATTAAAACTCCATAACCATATGTATTGTGTGAGTGTTAGCAATTGTGGAAGACTAAATGATAGTTGAGTATGTGGACTTGCTGAAAAGCTCTATTATTGACTCTTTCCGATGTTATGATAAATTGCAATTGCTTTAGTGACTGAGATTATAGTTTGTTAGTTCTTAATGAAGTTTCTGAATCATACTTGACATTGTGAATAGATTGTTACTTGTGCATAAGAAATCATATGACAATATATATGTGTTGCAGTTATAAGAATGTTCATGATGTCCTCATGTCCGTATTTTATTTTTATCGACACCTCTATCTCTAAACATGTGGACATATTTTTTGATATCGGCTTCTGCTTGAGGACAAGCGAGATCTAAGCTTTGGGGAGTTGATATGGCCATCTTGCATCATGCTTTTATATCGATATTTATTGCATTATGGGCTGTCATTACACGTTATGTCACAATACTTATGGCTATTCTCTCTTGTTTTATAAGGTTTAACATGAAGCGGGAGAATGCCGGCAACTGGGATTCTGGGCTGGAAAAGGAGAAAATATTGGAAACCTATTCTGCATAGATCCAAAAGTCCTGAAACTCCACGAAAGCCATTTTTGCAATTAATGATAATTATTCAGTGGAAGAAATACATGAGGGGGGCCACCCACCGTCCACGAGGGTGGGGGACGCGCCCACCCTTACAGGGCGTGCCCCCTACCTCGTGGGCCACCTGGCAGCCCTCCGGTGCACATCTTCTACTATATCAAGTCTTTTACCCTGGAAAAAAACATAAGCAAGCTTACGGGACGAAACTCCGCCGCCACGAGGCGGAATTGGCGGAACTGATCTAGGGCGTCGGCGAAGCTGTTCTGCCGGGGAAACTTCCCTCCGGGAGGGGGAAATCAGCACCATCGTCATCACAAACGATCCTCTCATCGGGAGGGGGTCAATCTCCATCAACATCTTCACCAGCACCATCTCCTCTCAAACCCTAGTTCATCTCTTGTATCCAATCTTTGTAACAAAATTTCAGATTGGTACCTATGGGTTGCTAGTAGTGTTGATTACACCTTGTAGTTGATGCTAGTTGGTTTATTTGGTGGAAGATCATATGTTCAGATCCTTAATGCATATTAATACCCCTCTGATTATGAACATGAATATGCTTTGTGAGTAGTTACGTTTGTTCTTGAGGACATGGTTGAAGTCTTGCTATTAGTAGTCATGTGAATTTGGTATTCGTTTGATATTTTGATGAGATGTATGTTGTCTCTCCTCTAGAGGTGTTATGTGAACGTCGACTACATGACACTTCACCATTATTTGGGCCAAGAGGAAGGCATTGGGAAGTAATAAGTAGATGATGGGTTGCTAGAGTGACAGAAGGTTAAACCCTAGTTTATAAGTTGCTTCGTAAGGGGCTCATTTGGATCCATATATTTCATGCTATGGTTAGGTTTACCTTAATACTTATTTTGTAGTTGCGGATGCTTGCAATAGGGGTTAATCATAAGTGGGATGCTTGTCCAGGAAAGGGCAGTACCCAAGCACCGGTCCACCCACATATCAAATTATCAAAGTAATGAATGTGAATCATATGAGCGTGATGAAAACTAGCTTGACGGTAATTCCCATGTGTCCTCAGGAGCGCTTTTCTCTATATAAGAATTTGTCCAGGCTTGTCCTTTGCTACAAAAAGGATTGGGCCACCTTGCTGCACCTTATTTACTTTCATTGCTTGTTACCTATTACAAATTATCCTATCACAAAACTATTTGTTACCTACAATTTCAGTGCTAGTAGAGAATACCTTACTGAAAACTGCTTGTCATTTCCTTCTGCTGCTCGTTGGGTTCGACACTCTTACTTATCGACAGGACTACGATAGATCAGCTACACTTATGGGTCATCAGGGGGCCACAAGCCTGCCCCCCCTAGGGCGTGCCCTTCGAGCTTGTCACCACTAGTGTCCCCTCTGACCTCCACCTGAAGGTTCCTGGGTGTCTTCTGGTCCAAGAAAAATCCTCAAAAAGTTTTATTCCATTGGACTCTATTTGGTATTGATTTTCTATAAAATACAAAAACAAGGAAAAAAACAGCAACTGGCACTTGGTGTTGAGTATAAAGATTATTAGGAAGCATAGGATAGACTAGGATTTGGTCATGCCTTGTCTTGGACTCCAAGTTGGTCTTTGTACTCCTATTTATATGCCCATGAGGCTCAAGCAATACATCAAACTATTCCACCAAATCCCTCTCTCCCTTCTAACATGGTATCAGCCTAACCGATCCAAACCCTAGCCGCCGCCAGCCGCTTCCGCTCCACGCCGCCCCCGGGACGATCGGTCTCCATGATCGCCACCGGTGGCCGCGCGACCCGTACCCAGGGTTCGTCTGCCGGTCTCGTTGATCGGCTGCCCTAGAGAGTCTTTTTCCTGATCAATTGATTGGAGTTTTTCTCTCTCTCACTGGTCATCTTGATCGGCGGTTCTTTTTTGGTTTCCTGATCTCAGATCGGTTTGCGTTGCCCGCCGCCGTCATCGACCATCGCGCGCCTCTACTCCCACTTTGGTGTCAGCTACACCAGCCATTGATCTAACAAGGCAACCTTGCACGACACGGCGGCTGGTAACGGTCGTTCGTCCGCTCGCTGGTCGTCATCGTCCTGTTCTAAGACTCCAGCAACCACGTCTCCAACTGGATCGGATTGATTGCCGCAGCGCGCCAGGTTCACGATGCTAAGTGAGTCAGGTTCACTGGTGCGGCGGTCGATCGAGCAATCCTATGCTGGCAGATGTCCCGCGTCGCATGGCCGAGAAAACTTACAGCGCCCCACACGGGCGTTGAGCTGGTGTCGCCAGACACTCACGATGAATCAACGAGCTATGTTGTGGCACGGACAACCACACGCGTTGCATCATGCATTGGGGTGCTTTGCGTGCCTGTACGCGTTTATGCATGGCGCATGCGTGTTTCCATCCGGTTGCACGAGTAAAGCGCTTGTTGCCCGATCTCTTCCGTCTTGCTTGTCGCGTCTTCGGCCTGATCAACCACATGTGTGATTTCGCAAGATCGAAGATCGTCTCCGAGTACTGTGTGCTCCTCCATCGATCGAGCAATATAGTGCCGCTGCGTCGCCCCGTCGGGCCGCAGTGTCGCCGCCCTGTGGATTTTCTCATAACTGCACTGACTCGCGTCACCGCTGTATTGCCCCTTTGGGCCGTAGTGCCACAGCCCGCGGTCCCCCGCCGCCCCGAGGCCGTCCGCTCCAGGTCGTCCCCGTGGCTGCATGGACACTCGTGCCACCGTTCCGTTGCCCCATCGAGCCGTAGCGAGCGTGGCATGTGGTCCACGCCGCCGTCTTGAGGCCGTCCCCATGGTTGCATCGACCCGTCCTCTGCCGTTGCACCGCCCCTTCGGGCAGTAGCGCCATGGCCTGCGGTCCCTGCGACCGCCCCGAGGTCTTCCGCCGTCGCCCCGACCTGCCCACCGCCTCTGCATCGCCCCTTCGGGCCGAAGCGCTGTGGCCCGCGGTTTACTTAGACGTCCCCGCACGTCAACTTCTCATGGTATGTGTCGCGCCGCCTCCCTTGGCACGGGTACGCCACCGTCCGCGTCGGTCTTCATCATGATGTCGGGTTCTTCGCCTCCTTCGAGCATCGCCGCCGCGCTCCTAACCTTGCCGCCGCCGCCGCCGTCAGGCCGCCGCAGCCGCCACTACCCCTATAGCCGCCGCAGCCGCCCGTCCACCCCGTTCGTCTTCGTCCAGCACCAGCCCATCGCTAGCATCGTCGTCATCTACCCCGACCACTTCGTCTACTCCGACAACCGCGGGCGACATCGACCACACACTGATTGGTGCCGCGACCGTCATTGAGTCCTTCTCTGCTGGCCTCTCCGACTTCTCTGACATGGCATACAACTCGTATAGGTCCTCGTCTATGCATGCCTGGTGCTGGCAACATCGATGCGTGCCTTCGTCCATGACGTGTCCCCGGGCCTGGCAAGGTTGGTGTGGTGGTTCATCAATTTCGTGTTTGACCGTCTTTGCATACCCGGTGCTAGCAACACCGACGCATGCATTCGTCTATGACATGTCCCCGGGTTTGGCACACCCAGTGCGATGCCTCGTCAACACCATCCTCCTTCTGGCGCACCACTACTTCGACACCACTGCGCCTATGACTAAGTCGACGCCTCCTTGCGCACATGGCTCCCCAGCGACATCCTCGACAACGGCTACCCCGACTTGACATCGACAACGGCATTCTTCGCACGGCTACCTTGACCACGGCTACACCACCCATGCTCTCGGCTACATCGACAAACGGCACAAAGGGCTATCGCCTGCTTGAGCAACCTCGTTGGTTTCCACTCCAGCCACGACTCTGTGATGCATCGACCGTTACAACTGTGGGGGGGTGTCCGTCAGCTTGCCTTCGGATTCTTCTCCAGTCTCCGTCTGCGTCGCTACCGTTGTGACTGCGGGGGGATGTTGAGTATCAAGATTATTAGGAAGTAGAGGATAGACTAGGATTTGGTCATGCCTTGTATTGTACTCCAAGTTGGTCTTTGTACTCCTATTTATATGCCCACGAGGCTCAAGCAATACATCAAACTATTCCACCAAATCCCTCTCTCCCTTTTAATAGGTTAGTCCCAAAAAATGATAAAAAAAATAGCAGAATAATGCATATATATAACAACCAAGATGGATAATATAATAGCATGGAACAATAATAAATTATAGATACATTGGAATCGGTGAAGCTCTGCCTCGCCAAGTTCAAGTAGTACCTACAGGAGGAGAAGCACAAGGTCAAGGGACTAGACCTTGTGCCCATCCATCCATCTCCTGGCAAGGACCAGTAGATCACTGTCATCTAGGTACGCGTGCAGGGCGAGGTTCTCATCTACCACTATTGTAGGGACATCAGAGGTTCTGAAGCATTTTCTCATTTCATTAGCACTGCTGAGTGCACCTTCGCTATAGTGGAGAGCAAAAAGAACGCTACTGTGCTTTACGATTCAGCCATCTGGTGCAAAAATCTTGTTGATATCTAGAAGCAATACAAGATCATCGGCAACGGGCAAGAGAAGGACTCTGTGGTTGACCTCGCCGCAGTCGTCATTGACCCCTTCTATGCCAACATGAAAGAAGACGTGGATACGACGGACCAGAACATGTGGGAGCTACCTCTAAATCTAGCCAACATCACCTACGCGGCCAAGGACGCATACGATGCTATGACATGTACAGATGGATCTTGGACATGAGGGTGTGTCTTCTTCCCATAACCGAGTACATTGATACTCGCGGCGTCATGATCAAGCATACCAGGAAGATCTAGATGGCGTACTTTGTCTGTTTAAGCACCTTTATCATCCGAGTGTTTCATGCATTAGCCTATGTGTCGTAATAATTTGTTTTATCTGAAATATTTTGTCTAAGAACCCATTAACATGTTTGCCATTTTGGTGTATATTTGCTTAGTTCACTGGGCTGTTGAGTTTCCCTTTTTTTAAGGTTTAGTAGGTATCAACTGGGTCGTGGATGCCCAGCGCAGGTTTCTTTTGTTAGGACATCTGTAGCACACAACATGATTATGAGAATCCAGCAGGTGTATCTTTTGTCAGTGCGGTTTTTCCTTTCTAAAGTCCGGGTTCGGTTTTTTGTAGGTTGCACAGTCATTCGTTTTGCCGAGTTTATCAAACAACTTCACTCAGGGTGGTCATCTATGATTGCGAATGATGGGAACAACTTAAGTTTGATACCTGTTGCATCAGTCCTTCTGGCATCCATTAGATTGAAATCCAATGGCTGGTGTGCTTTGAATCTCCTTCCTCTCAACATATTCCCCTTCTCAGGTGGACCCAGTAGGTATCATACACGGATATTGGGACAAACCACCTATCCATTTGTATTTCTTTATTTTGTTCAATCTTTCGTCCTCTTCCTACAGTGGGTGGCGGCGCTGCCGCGCACGCCTTGGCAACTCATCATAGCCTATGGCGGCCAGGCCATCCCTCTACTCCCCCACATCTCGTTTTATTCTTCAGCAATGCCAGCTTCACCGGACGACCTTGCACCTGAACAATTCAACCCTCATACTCCCCTCCGCATTCATCTTCCCCGGCTCTGGTTGATTCTGGTCCGAGGTCTCGACGTTGTCCTCTGCCTTGGTGTTCTCGCCGCGCCACCGACGTATGTTATTCTCAACATGGTCAACAAACGAGATAAATCAAGAGATGATTGTATGTCTAGAGGTTGCCAGTCCGGGCCACCAGGTTCATGGCCTAGGTTTTTTGTTTAACATGTTGTCTGCGTGGTAGCACGATCACCTATGGGGCATGGGTGCCCCTTTGTTGTTTGGAATGGGGACAACCACGTTGTACAAACAGCAGAAGCAGTGAGGGACAGTACGGCCATGGACTCTCTCTTTTTACCCAGGTCGGGCTGCTTTGCAGCGTAAAACCCTACTCCTACTATGGTGGATTGATATGGAGGAACACGAAGGCTCAACAAGCTCTAGCCCGTCAAGGTGCTTTGGGGAGAGCAACTTGAGCTTACAAGTGTTGTGAGATTGAAAATGTCACAACCCCTTTGCTCGGTTGTCTCGGGCCTCCTTTTATAGGTTAAGGGGTGACCATAGTGGAAAAATAGTCATTTAGGTGCAACTAGATGGCTAACAGTGCTATCATACCTAACTCTGGCAGTTAGGACAAAGTGCATTAGATGCACTCCTAGGTGTCGTGCCAAGGGTCAACCCCGACAAGTCTGTCGCCCCGCTTATCTGCCTCTTCTTATCAGCTTGGCACGCCTCTTGGACAGGTGCCAATAATGCTAATTTATTCTCCTTGATGCTACCACCTATTTGATAGGATCCACTTGGTTGCTTAGCACCCTGACATCAGACTGATTAGTGACTTGGGTGCGGTGAGGTGGAGCGGTGGTGTCTTGGTGATAGTTCCTTGTTGGAGGAGTTTGGCAGGGTTTGATCTTGGCGGCCCTGGCAACCCTGCCGGGGTGAATCTAGACTTGTCCTCGGGTGCGACCTCGACCCGGCCAGGCTCTCCTTCCTGGTAAGGGAGGCCTTCCCAAGGTGGGCCTCTGCTATCTTGTTCTTCTAAATTCCCTGGCTTGCCCGGCAAGGGTCGTTTTCCTAGAACCAACTCAACTATCCCACGTCTAGCCTAAAAGATAATAATACCCGATGTCTTATTAACTCATCAAATTAAAATAATATTTTATTTTGTAAATCGATAAGTTCTTACAAAATAATAATAATTGTTTAACAATAGGTTGGCAAGTTAATTCTTGGTGATTGCGTACATAAGCTTGCTAACATTTTACTGACCAATGCACTAATAGACGTGCAATCATGTGTTTACGTTTTTATAATATTTCTCCATCCAACCCAACATGATAACCCAGCCCAGCAAATCCATGTATTTCAGAAAAATGCAAATGGCCTATAAATTCAAACATAATATATAGATGGGTTGCATAGACGCTATATTATTGTTTCACCCAGCCCACCAAATGGATTGGTTGACATGTGGGCCAATAGGTCGAAGCCTAAGAAAGGCGTTGGATTTACATCCAATGGCCGGCATTCTTCTTCAATCTCTCGTCTTCTTCCTCAAGTACTGGCGGGAACACCTGCTCCAGCCTCCGGCGTCCAGTGGCGTTGCTTCACGTGCCTGGCAGCGGAACGCTACCCCTCCGACGGCAAGGTCATCGCTCCACTCCTCTGCACCTCTTGTGATTCTCCACCGAGTGTAGCCCCACCCCGCACCTAAACCAGTCAAGTCTCGCACTCCTCTTCGTCTGCTACTCCACTGCCGCGTCTTCCCCATCTCCGGTTTGTTCCCATCTGGGGCCTCGCCTTTGTGCACTCGGCGCAGTGTGGTCAATGTGGTCAACAAACAAGAGTCATCGAAAGACGACTATACCGGGAGAGGCTGACAGTGGGGACGCACCACGTCCATGGACGCACGCATGCAATTGCCTCCTTTTTACGTGGAAACATATATATTGTTTTCTCCCCCTAACAGCTGGGACCCACCATCTACACCTTTGCACACAAGGAAGTGTGTCCTTATTATGCGTAAAAAAAGATTCCTCCCCTAATAGCTGGGACCCACCAGCTACATCTTCGCATGCAAGGATGTGCATCCTTATTATGTGCAAAAAATGATTCCTCCCCCAGATAGCTAGGACCCACCAATTATATCTTTACATAGAAGGAAGTGCCTCCATAACTCCCCTGACAGTTGGGACCCACTAGGTTGAAGCGTACGCACCGTTATGTGTAACATGTACGTACATACTGGTGGATCGGTCTCTTCCAATGATGAACATTGGCTGAGCAAGGAGTGGCACATGCCGTAGTAGAGCCTTGATGTAGCAGTTCAGGCAATCCTATCTAAATCATGTACACGGCCACGCTGCAACAAAGTAAATACGACCACATATGTACATATGGGCTGGGTCTCGAACGCGTACAACAACGACTTCTTGTTCATCTACAGCCTACCGGCTGGGTCAAAACAGAGAAAACAATGTCGTGTTCATGAGGAGGCAATCGACTGGGTCTGAATGCGTCCTGTTCATTGGGAGCCAACCGGCTTGGACGAATCAACCGAAATGGGGTCATGTACATCGACTCGGGTCTAGCGTACCGCAAAATGGAGGAAACAGTGTTCTCTTAGACCGCCTATAGTTGGAACGGGGTCCTGTTCATCAGGAGGGGTGTGGCATACCACAAAACAGAGGAAATGAACTTCTCTCCAACTGCCTACGGTCAAAACGGGGTCCTGTTGATTGAGAGGGGTCTGACGTACCGTAAAATAGAGGGAAAGGACATCTCTTCGAGCACCTAAGGTCGAAACAGGGTCGTCTTCATTGGGAGGGGTGTGGCGTACCACAAAATGGGACCCCACGGGCTACTGTTCACCCACCATCTACTACCCCGTTCCTACCTCCATGGGCTATTGTTCATCCCCCATCGACTTCCTCCAACCTCCACCAGCTATTATTCATCTAGCCTCCACGAGTCCTGTTCATCCACCCCCAACCGGCTGTGTCGGTGTACTAGAGTAGGGGTACACTAGTATCCCGAACTTGTGCACGGGCAGTCGCAGCACCCCGCGGCAAGGCTTGCCGGGTGACCGCCAGGGTCCTCCATGGTTCCTTTGGAGCCATTCAAGAACAAAGTATTCAAGCCAAGGAGACAAGGCCCCGGCAAGAGGAGCTTGTCGGGAAGGCCAACCGAGGCATCTCAAGGAACTTACCGCGACGCGCCACGCGTCCCGGCAAGGCCCGGTGAGCGACAAGCTTCCGGACGCGACAAAACAATGACCGCGGCAAGGCGCTTGCCACGGCAAGCTACCACTCTGTACCCGCGCTCCAGCACATCCACCAACGTGTCGCCCTGGGACTTTTCCAGGTGCGCATGGCAAGAGGCTGTGCAGCCAGTGGTGCGAGGTGGCAAGCGACGCTGACAAGATCGCCATTGTGGCAAGCGGTGGCGTCCCTGGCGGTCCCTTTTTGCACTGTTTGGGCGACGCAGACGGGCATTTAATGCCTTTGTCCCCTGCCGTCAAGGTTAGGTATGATACACTGTAAAGGTAGTTGTACCAACCGCAACACCTTTCCATTTTTACCCTTGTCTACGTTGCCACCTGTCGGTGACCCCTTGAGCATATAAAAGGAGGCCCATGCGCAATGTAGAGGGGGGTTCGAAGGCAGAAGAACACTCACGCTCGGTCTCGTTAGCAGCTAGTGTGTACTGTAGCACTCAGCGCTCCCGAGCAAGAACTCAATACATTCAGACATGCAGCAGTAGGAGTGTTATCTCTCCGGAGAGCTCCGAAGCTGGGTAAACCGCTCGTGTGCTCCGCCTCGATCTGCTCTTTGCGTGATCTCCGCCCCCCGCCGAACCGAAAGGGGCTCGGTCCGCCGGTCCCATAGGTGTCCGTGGGTCAGTTCTCCCCGGCATCTTTGGCGTGCCAGGTAGGGGGCGTCGAGGCTGTGTGAACCTGATCCGGCGTTCACACGAGCTAGATCTTCATTTTCTTCATCGACATGCCGCCGAAGAAGAAGGCTTCGGAGGTGGCTGCTCCGTCCGCGTCGATCCCACCTCCATCGGAGCAAACGGGTGGTGGGGTAGACGCCGGCGGAAGAACGGGCGTCGACGAGGGAGCTCACGGTGCTGCCAGGTCCAAGGACAAGGCTGCGCAGACCTCGGCGTCCGTACATGCACTCCACCCATCTCAGGAGGCGCGGGACCGACAACGTCATGGCACTCGCGGTGCCACACGTTCGTTGGACCAAGATCGAGCTGGTGGATCTCGGGGTGCCCAAGACCAGCATGCACGCCAACATGCTGGCACGAGCGAGATACCGTTGCCTGGGCGGGATGCTGCTCCTTCTAACATAGTTAGAAGTCCGAGCATATCCCGCTCCTCGCACCGTTCGCCACTGCCGCCCACCACTTCAGCAGAAGCTTTGGCACGAGCTCAACTGCTCCTGGATTACCCTCCAACGGCAGACAAGATCGACGAATGGAGGGCCACCATTCAGAGTCTCATCGGCTTCGCCAACGGCGACACCCCACAGCAGCCAGGTACATCGCAGCCGCGGCAAGACTGCCAGGCGCGAGCCGTTGGCGACAAAACCGGTGGGGGTGCAACCACCGTGCACTCTCCACCCCGAAGGCCAAGATCGCCGACTCGCCGGATCTACCTCGACAACGACTCCACCGCGTCATCAGATCCACGAGCTCGTCGCGATCAGCGCCAAGTTCTTCACGAACGATAGCAAGAAGACGCTCCTTCATTTTCTTCATCGACATGCCGCCGAATAAGAAGGCTTCGGAGGTGGCTGCTCCGTCCGCGTCGATCCCACCTCCATCGGAGCAAACGGGTGGTGGGGTAGACGCCGGCGGAAGAACGGGCGTCGACGAGGGAGCTCACGGTGCTGCCAGGTCCAAGGACAAGGCTGCGCAGACCTCGGCGTCCGTACATGCACTCCGCCCATCTCAGGAGGCGCGGGACCGACAACGTCATGGCACTCGCGGTGCCACACGTTCGTTGGACCAAGATCGAGCTGGTGGATCTCGGGGTGCCCAAGACCAGCATGCACGCCAACATGCTGGCACGAGCGAGATACCGTTGCCTGGGCGGGATGCTGCTCCTTCTAACATAGTTAGAAGTCCGAGCATATCCCGCTCCTCGCACCGTTCGCCACTGCCGCCCACCACTTCAGCAGAAGCTTTGGCACGAGCTCAACTGCTCCTGGATTACCCTCCAACGGTAGACAAGATCGACGAATGGAGGGCCACCATTCAGAGTCTCATCGGCTTCGCCAACGGCGACACCCCACAGCAGCCAGGTACATCGCAGCCGCGGCAAGACTGCCAGGCGCGAGCCGTTGGCGACAAAACCGGTGGGGGTGCAACCACCGTGCACTCTCCACCCCGAAGGCCAAGATCGCCGACTCGCCGGATCTACCTCGACAACGACTCCACCGCGTCATCAGATCCACGAGCTCGTCGCGATCAGCGCCAAGTTCTTCACGAACGATAGCAAGAAGACGCTCCTTCATTTTCTTCATCGACATGCCGCCGAATAAGAAGGCTTCGGAGGTGGCTGCTCCGTCCGCGTCGATCCCACCTCCATCGGAGCAAACGGGTGGTGGGGTAGACGCCGGCGGAAGAACGGGCGTCGACGAGGGAGCTCACGGTGCTGCCAGGTCCAAGGACAAGGCTGCGCAGACCTCGGCGTCCGTACATGCACTCCACCCATCTCAGGAGGCGCGGGACCGACAACGTCATGGCACTCGCGGTGCCACACGTTCGTTGGACCAAGATCGAGCTGGTGGATCTCGGGGTGCCCAAGACCAGCATGCACGCCAACATGCTGGCACGAGCGAGATACCGTTGCCTGGGCGGGATGCTGCTCCTTCTAACATAGTTAGAAGTCCGAGCATATCCCGCTCCTCGCACCGTTCGCCACTGCCGCCCACCACTTCAGCAGAAGCTTTGGCACGAGCTCAACTGCTCCTGGATTACCCTCCAACGGCAGACAAGATCGACGAATGGAGGGCCACCATTCAGAGTCTCATCGGCTTCGCCAACGGCGACACCCCACAGCAGCCAGGTACATCGCAGCCGCGGCAAGACTGCCAGGCGCGAGCCGTTGGCGACAAAACCGGTGGGGGTGCAACCACCGTGCACTCTCCACCCCGAAGGCCAAGATCGCCGACTCGCCGGATCTACCTCGACAACGACTCCACCGCGTCATCAGATCCACGAGCTCGTCGCGATCAGCGCCAAGTTCTTCACGAACGATAGCAAGAAGACGCTCGTACTCGCATCGAGCGTCAAAGAGAAGCGCGGCGTCAATCGGACCAGCGCGCTGGGACCACTGTCGACATGCATGTGTCAGGGGAACCAGGTGACTTGCCATACACGGTAGGTTGCCCTACGTTCACTCGTGAGCTGCGGCAATTCCAGTGGCCCAGCACGAAGAATTTCAAGCCAGACGTACTAGAGAAGTACGACGGCAAGTCGCATCCGTCGGAGTTCCTCAGCATCTACACCATCGCGGTGCAAGCTGCCGGGGGGCGGGACGACAAGATCCTTGCCAACTACTTCCCGCTGGTGCTCCAGCCCAATGTCAGGTCCTGGCTCATGCACTTGCCGAACAAATCCATATCCTCCTGGGCAAACCTATGCCATCAGTTTGTCGGTGCCTTTACAGGCGGCCACAAACCTCATGGCCAAGAGAGCGACCTTCATCTGCTCGCCCAGAAGGAAGGAGAGCATCTGCGCAAGTACATTCAGAGATTCAGCTGTGTACAGCACAACATCCCAGATGTCCACCCTACCGCGGTCATCAGTGCGTTCCATCAGAACGTGCGAAATCGCAGGATGCGGGAGGAGATGGCGATGTGCAAGATCAAAGACGTCAGCGAGCTATATGCCCTAGCCGACAAGTGTGCACATGCTGAGGAAGGGAGGAAACTCCCCGGAGAGAATACAGGAGCAGGAGGATCTGACAGCGAGGATGCTGCCCCGGCAAAGAAAAACCGGTGGCGGAACAACAGGAAGAAGAAAGGCAAAGATGTGCTAGTCATTGAGCAGTCCGGCAACAAAGGTGGCACAGCTGGGGCTGTGGCGGTCGCCGATAAGCAGGACGGCACCAACAAGCAGTACTGCAAGATCCACCGCACCAAGGGTCATGACCTCTAGAGCTGCAAGAGGGTCGAGCAGCTTGTCGAGCAGCAAAAGGCTGAATACGAGCGACGCGACAAGGAGAAGGCCCAAGAAGGTACTGGAGGATCCGGCAAGAAACGCCCCGGCCGAGGAGGACGCCGCGGCAAGGCCAAGCAGCGGCAAGGAGACAGACCTCCCCGCGGCCGCGACAAGGACGAAGACGACGACGACGATGAAGATATGGATGATGACGAGACCGGTGAGCAGGAGTTCCAGAAAGCCACAGAGGTCCTGTGCGTTGACGGCGGTGCTTCTCTGCATACTTCACACCGCCAGCTCAAGCAGTGGGTGCGGGAAGTCAATGCGGCAGAACCACCCGTCGAGTCACGCAAGCCTCTGAAATGGTCCAGCACGCCTATCAACTTTGATATTCAGGACCACCCTGATCGCACAACTGCGGTCGGGTACTTGCCGATGTTGGTTTCGCCAACTATCCGCAACCTCAAGGTCACTAAGATGCTAGTTGACGGCGGGGCTGGCTTGAACCTGATCTCCTCTGCGGTACTCCAGAAACTCCAGATCCCTGATAGCGAGCTCGAAGAGACTGGCACATTCCAAGGAATCAATCCAGGAAGGAGCAAGCCGAAGGGAAAGATCACGTTGTCGGTAACGTTTGGCAGCAAGCTGAACTTCAGGACTGAGAGGGTCACTTTTGATGTTGCTGACTTTCCATTGACTTAGAATGGGATACTCGGTCGTCCAGCACTCGCCAAATTCATGGCAGCCTCTCACTATGCATACAACATGCTGAAGATGCCAGGCCCGATAAGTGTCATCTCTGTCCCTGGCGACAAGAAGGATGCTCTTATCTGCGCCGACAAGATCTACCGAGAAGCAGCAGCCGCAACAGATCGCAAGTCACTTGCCGTTGAAGCTCCCGGGGGGAAGAAGAAGACCAAGTCCGGCAAGAGTTCTGATGCCCACTCTGGCAAGCACACCTCTTCGGAGTGCTGCGCTACCGTCGAGGACGCACCATCGAGCTCCACCGGCAAGTGTAAGAAGACAATGGCGGCTCCGCCAGAGACCAAGAAGGTGTCTTCCAAGGAGGATGGCACTGGTGGTACCTTCACCATCAGTGCCACTCTCGACCCTAAATAGGAAAGCGCGCTCGTTGCTTTCCTATGGGCGAACGTCGACGTGTTTGCATGGCAACTGTCTGACATCCCCGGTGTTCCCAGGAAAGTAATCGAGCACCATCTTGCCATCTGTCCTCATGCGCGGCCCGTCAAGCAAAAAGTCAGGAAACAAGCAGTGGAGCGCCAAGAATTTATTGCAGAAGAAATCAAAAATTGGAAGCAGCATGCCTTGTCAGAGGAGTGCTCCATCCTACGTGGTTGGCCAATCCTGTAGTCGTGCGCTAGGCAAACGGGAAATGGAGGCTTTGTATCGATTTCACCGATGTCAATAAAGCTTGTCCCAAAGACCCATTTCCCTTACCGCGCATTGACCAGATTGTTGACTCCACGGCCGGATGTGACTTGCTTTCATTTCTTGACGCATACTCAGGATACCATCAGATCTTCATGGCAGAAGAGGATGAGGAGAAGACTGCATTCATCACTCCATGTGGCACATACTGTTTCATACGGATGCCTTTCGGTTTAAAGAATGCTGGTTCAACATTTGCAAGGGTAGTACATGACGCTTTTGAGCCACAAATGCACAGACATGTGGAAGCCTACATGGATGACATAGTGGTCAAGAGCAAGGACAAGGCAACTCTGATTCAGGATTTAGACGGAACATTTGCAAATCTGCGCAAGATCAACCTCAAGCTTAACCCCGAGAAGTGTGTGTTTGGAGTCCCCTCCGGCAAGCTTCTCGGGTTCTTCGTGTCTCAGCGGGGAATTGAAGCCAATCCCGACAAGATCAAGGCCATTGAGCAGATTGAAGCACCAAAGCATGTCAAGGATGTACGAAGACTTGCCGGTTGCGTGGCTGCTCTCAGCAGGTTTATCTCTAGGTCTGCTGAGCACGCCCTGCCGTTTTTCAAGATATTGAAAAAGGCAGGTCCAATGAAATGGACTCCGGAAGCGGAGGCTGCGCTGCAGGACTTGAAGAGATACCTGTCCTCCACTCTAACACTTGTCGCACCTAAGCCACAAGAAAAGTTGCTGCTGTATATAGCGGCAACCAATCAAGTGGTTAGTGCTGTGTTAGTAGCGGAGAGGGAGGTGGATGATGAGCCAGCAACCACGGCAGATGCATCTAGCGACAAGCAGGGGACTTCACCGACAAGCTCTGGTCCCGACAAAGATGAATCTGCGAAGGCGCGTGAGGAGATACATAAGAGAATGGTGCAGCGCCCAGTTTACTTTGTCAGTTCCCTTCTGCAGGGGGCTAGGTCAAGGTATTCTGGTGTACAGAAATTGCTTTTCGGCCTTCTCATGGCCTCAAGAAAGCTGCGCCATTACTTCCAAGCACATGAGATCACAGTTGTCACTCGTTTTCCGCTGAAGAGGATACTGCAGAATCCAGAAGCAACAGGCAGGATTGTCGAGTGGGCACTGGAACTGTCAAGCTTTGGCCTCAAGTTTGAGAGCACTTCAACTATCCAAAGCAGAGCATTGGTAGAATTTATAGCAGAATGGACGCCAACACCAGATGAAGAAATTCCAGAAACGAGCATCCCCGTCAAGGAAGCAAGCAAAGAGTGGCTGATGTACTTTGATGGTGCCTTCTTGCTGCAAGGCGCCGGTGCGGGCGTACTACTTATTGCGCCCACCGGAGAGCACCTCAAGTACGTAGTCCAAACACACTTTCCCAAGGAGCAAGCAACAAACAATACCGCAGAGTATGAAGGTTTGCTTGCCGGTCTTAGGATCGCAGCAGACCTTGGGATCAAGAAGCTCATTGTCAGGGGTGACTCGCAGCTTGTCGTCCGCCAAGTGAACAAGAATTATCAGAGTCTGTTGATGGAAGCTTACGTTGACGAAGTGAGAAAGTTAGAAGAGCACTTTGACGGCCTACAGATGGAACATGTTCCAAGAGCTCAGAACGACATTGCCAATGGCCTGTCGAAGTACGCCGCACTTAAGTTACCTGTGGAACTAGGGATCTTTGTGCTCAAACTGACTCAACTGTCTGTAACGCCATCAACTGGACAAAGCAAGAGGAGGAACTTGATTTCTGGTGACTATTTTCCAGCAGAGCTCCCCGAAGCCGCCGCCAAGAAGGTCCCCAAGATCAACACCAAGGGAGCTGAGCACTGCTTCGGCAAGCCCTAGGGTTTGTTCCGTTGAAGCAGACGCTCCCGACAAGTTTTGCCCCGGCAAGCTTGCCGGGGAACGTCAAGCTCCGGCTGAGCCACAGGTTCTCACCGTAGAAGCGGATGTTCCTGCAGCAGCAGATGTGCCTTTAGTCCTTGTTGTCGAGCCGCAAGCTCCAGCATGGGCACAGCAGATTGTCCGTTTCCTTCAGACAGGAGAACTTCCTGAAGAGCAAGAAGAAGTAGAAAGAGTAGCCCGGCAGTCAAGTATGTACCAGTTTGTCGACAACACACTGTACAGAAGAAGACTCAACAGTGTGAAATTGAAGTGTATTCACCGGGAAGATGGACTAAAGCTGTTGGCAGAGATACATGGAGGCATATGTGGTCACCACATTAGCGCAAGAGCGCTTGCCGGCAAAGCATTCCGGCAAGGTTTCTTTTGGCCGACAGCCCTCCAGGATGCAACTGCACAAGTAACCAAGTGTGAAGCGTGCCAGTTCCATTCCAAGCAAATACACCAGACAGCTCAAGCTCTCCAGACGATCCCTTTATCCTGGCCATTTTCGGTCTGGGGGCTCGACATCCTCGGCTCCTTTCCCCGAGCTCTCGAGGGCTTTGAGTACTTGTACGTTGCAATCGACAAGTTCACAAAGTGGCCAGAAGTGGAAGCAGTGAGGAAGGTGACAGCACAGTCAGCAGTCAAGTTTTTCAGGTCGATTGTTTGCCGCTTCGGGATCCCTAACAGGATCATCACCGACAACGGCACGCAATTCACGAGCCACACCTTCATGCAGTATGTGCAAGATCTTGGCGCCAAGGTCTGCTTCGCTTCTGTTGCTCATCCAAGAAGCAACAGTCAAGCGGAGAGGGCAAATGCTGAAGTGCTGCGCGGGCTCAAGACCAGGACTTTTGACAGGCTGCACAAGTGCGGAAAGAACTGGATTGAGGAGCTGCCGGTGGTTCTTTGGTCGATCAGGACGACGCCAAATCAAGCCACTGGCCAGACACCTTTCGCTCTAGTCTATGGAGCAAAGGCAGTTCTCCCCACGGAACTCGTATACGGGTCACCTCGAGTGCTCGCTTATGATGAGCTTGAGCAAGAGCAGCTGCGACAAGATGACGCGCTGCTCCTTGAGGAGGACCGTCTTCAGGCTGCTATACGAGCTGCTCACTACCAGCAAGCTTTGCGCCGCTACCATAGCCGCAAAGTTAATGCCAGAAGTCTCGAGGAAGGCGACCTTGTTCTTCGGCGCGTTCAGTCCGCCAAGAATTCCAACAAGTTGATGCCGAAGTGGGAAGGCCCTTACCGGGTGAAACGAGTCACTAGGCCTGGCGCTGTCCGCCTTGAGACCGAAGATGGCATTCCGGTGAGCAACTGCTGGAACATTGAGCATCTTCGTAAGTTTTACCCGTAAGGCGCGGTTGCCAAAACCTGTTCCGGCAACCACCTTTTGTACAAGTCTTGCCGCTGTCGCATGTAATCCTTTGTACAAAGCCGGGCGCAGACCCCGTGCGTAAGTAAAGCTCATGTGCTCCGCATATCTTGTCAGTTTCATGCTTTCTATTTTTTGCATGTGTTATCTGACACTTTGTGCAGCGCCTACCCCCGGTAAGCAATAACGAGCCGTAAGGCTCCATATCTTTATTTTCTCTTCTTTCTCTTTCTCAAAGAAAGGAAGGTTCCCTCGCCCACAAGTTTGCCGGGGGAAAGGAGAAGATAATGGTGTGGACCAGGCGTCGTTCAAGAAAGTTTCGCCTTACCGGGACGCAAACGACAGAAAAGCTAAGTTGCCAAAGTTTGAGCAATCAGTTTTAAAAATTTTAAGTTATTTTCCTCGAACGACCGTGCTTTGTATGGAAAACCTGTGCGCGGAGGAACCAACTCGTAGCTAGTTACGCCCTTACTTTGTTTCGAGTCCGCTCAACAAATTAAGTGAGCTGCGACTAGTTGCGACAAGGTTTCTTGTCGGTAGCGGCACCGCCAGCAGGCTGCTGACGTCCAACACTCAGCGCTCGCGGCTAAGGTACCTGCGCCGACAAGTTCCCTAAAAGTGTAGGGCAAAAACATACAAAGGAAGGAATCAAGTAAAGAAAATAACATAGCGATCGCTACCCAAAATAGAGTTATATTACAAGATAGCTTGTCGCAGCTCTAATAGATTGTTCTCGTAACATGACCAGCAGCAACAAAAAAAGGAGAAAACGGGCGGCCTAATCTACGCGATCGCCCTCAACCCTCTTGATCTCGCTCACCTTGTCCTCAATGGGTGCGACAAGGGTCTTGAGCGCTTCCAGATCAGCATCCGGCGGCAGGGTCTTGAGGACGTTGGTGAGGTTGAGGCCTGGGTTGCGGAAGGCCACCTTCACCAACACCTTTTGAAGAACTCCCGCACAGATCTGGCGCGACTCGTCGGCCAGCTGCTTTGGGATCCTTTCCCGGAGTCGCTGGAGGGCCGTCGCCACGCCTTTGAAGAACAAGCTGAGGTTGGCGCTGGGTTGGAGGTTCTCATCGGAGGGATACCCGAAATCCTCCATCCCCAGTTGCGCCAGCTCCCTGTCGATGGCTGCGACAACATCCACGAGACCCTCCGTCCAGTGCTCCACATTCTCCCTAAAGGTGTTCTGGGTGGCAGCAGAACTCGCCAGCAGCGCCTCGTCGGCCTTGATCTGCTTCTTCAAGGCCACCTCCTGTTCCCTGGCGCCATCCAGCGTCTTGGTCAAAGTAGTCAGCTTCAACTCAAGATCTGCGTTGGAGTCCTTGGCGGCGCTAAGCTCCTTGCCCTTCTTGGTGAGACTACCCTGCAGCTCGCCAAGGGTGTAGGCGTCCTTCTCGCGCTCACGCTTGAGAGCGGCAAGCTCTTCACCGCTCACCTTGAGATCAGCCTCCAGCTGCGCCACCTTCGTCTCCAGCTCCTTCTTGGCGGCCTCGGCAGCTGCGGCAGCATCCTCTGCTTCCTTGAGAGCCCCGCCGAATGTTTGCTCGCGCGCAGCAAGCTCCTCCTCGTGGCTGTCAAGGTTAACCTTCCGCTGCGCCAACTCGCCTTCCCGTGCAAACAGCTCCTCGGCGGCAAGCCGTTGTTGCTCTTCAGCTTCAGCCTTCTCGAGGAGGAAGGCTTTCCGCGCCTCGGCAAGTTGCTCCCGCTCCTCTGCCAGGGACCGGAGAGCTTCCTGGTTGCGACCCCGGAGTTCCTCCACATGCTTCTCGATGTCCACTCCCGCCTTCGCGACAAGCGCTTCTCGGGATTCCAGCTTGGCCTGCCGAGCGCGGTAGAGCGACACCAGCTTCTGCAGCAGCCGCTCCTCAAACTCGTCGCTACTACTGCTTGGCGTGTCAACCAGCGTCAGCCCAACGGAGGCGAGCACCTCTCCATCAAAGGTTTCTCCTTCGACCTGCGCCCTGGAGCTTGACGCCCAGGGGAGCTTGATGAAGACGCCATTGCCGGCCTTCAAATAGGCGCCGAGCTGGGGCTCTTCGGAGCCTGACGCTGCGGCAGCGGCGATGGGATCGGCGATCGGTGTAGCGCCTGACGCTCCTGCGGCCTCGGGGCCGTCATTATGATCGCCAGACCCCTCGCCAGCTTTTGCGGCGGCGGCTTTGGCGGCCTCTTCGCCGGCGGGATCTTCAGCGCCAACTGCTTCTTCGGTGGCAGCGGCGTCGTCGGTGTTGCCGCATGCGTTCTCCTCGCCAGCGACCTCGGTCTCCATCGGCTCTGTGGAAGAAGGATCTGACGGCCGGAAAAGGGGGAAAAGTCAAGCAAATATCCAAAAAGAAAATCAGAAGAAGAAGAACCCAAGGGAAGTTTTCAAGCAAGGGGATTACCTGCACTGGGCTCTACAGTCACGGTCTCCGCCACCAGGGGGTCGCTGGTACTTCCCCTTGCCGGAGAACTCTTCCTTGCCGGAGACTTCTCCCTTGCCGGAGAACGCTCCCTTGCCGGGGAACCCTCCCTTGGCGGTGTAGTCGAAGCAGATGGCATGTCGGGGGCGGCTTCCGGGCGCTCCTGGTGAAGCTGCTCTGCTCCTACACAAACCAATAGTCAGATGTCAACAAAGAAAGAGCACCCATGCGCGCCTAACAGCGGGAAGTAAACCATATACTTACGCTGGGGGCTGCGCTGGGGGCTGCTTTGGAGAATAGTTGCCGGGTCCGGCAAGATGGTCTCGGACACACCCCCCCGTTGTCGCGGTGGGTTCGTCCTCGATGACAATCACCGGGACCTTGGCTCTCTTCGCCGCTCTCTGGGCCAGCGTCCTGAAAAGGAATGGGTTCAGAGTAAAGCAAATCAGATATAAGACAAAACAGCAAGAATTGAAGGACTACAAGTACAACAAAGAATCTTACTCTTCTTCTTCCTCGTCGGAGCTGAGCGCGGAGAGGTCGAAGTCCGGCCCACCTTCGGCGCGACGAGGCGGAGGAGTGGTTTCCCTTAACTGCTTGGCGGGGGCAGTGGCAGGAGCAGAAGCGGTGGTCCGGGAGGACCCCGCTCCAGTTGCCACAGCGGCGTGAGGCGCTCCCGCGGCAACAGTGCTTGCCACGGTGGAGCGTGTCGCGCGGCGCGGCGGCTGTTGACTCCTCTGCTGCCCTACTACGTCCCCAACCTTGCGGAGACGCCTTCTTGGTGGAGCTGGGGGCTCTTCTTGCGGCGGGCTGTCTGAAGACGAGGAGGAAGAGGAGTTGGTCTCCAACGAGCCGCTCGCACCCTCGGCGGGATCGCTCGACTCGACTTCAGGCCCGGCAAGCTCTCCCTCACCGGCAAGCTCTCCCTCGCCAGCAAGCTCATCTCACTCGGCAAGGCTTGTCGCTTCTGCTGCCTCTGCCTCCTCCACGGTGAATCCAAACTTGCCCGCGGCAGCGGCTGCCGCCGCCTCTTCTGCCCTAGTGGCGATGCGCTGCATCTCCGCATCGGTGGTGTCGCGGGTGAGGCTTTTCTGCTCATCGGAGCGGACCAGCACTTCTACCAAGCCGTCAAAGAACTCATGCACGACGTCGTCTGCAGGCTCTTGCCAAGTTGGGACAATTCCATGCGAATCGCACAGGGGCATCATTGCACGGATGCGGTCGAGCGAGGAGTTGTTGCACAGCGGAACGACACCCTTCGGCAACCTGAACCATTCGGGATGTTGAGGGTCGTGTTTGAATGGTTCCTTGAGCATGGCGTCCAGTTCCAGGACAGTGAAGTTGAAGTTGAGGCCCGGGCGCAGCCTCATGATGTCCGCCGAACCCCCGAAACTCCCAGGCGGGTCTCCTCCTCTCCTGCAGGGGGGCGATGCGGCGGCGAAGAAAATCTGCGCCAACAGCGCCTACAGTGAGCCCGGCCAGCCTGAGGCGTAAGATCCGGGTGATGGCAATCTTCAGCCTATCATCTTCCGGGGCCACGCTGCTCCAATCATTGCCGCGCGCTACTGGGGCTTGTCACTGGGTGGTAAACGGCTGCGGGTTCTCCTCGACAATCCAGCACCAGTCTGCTCTCCATTCCTCCCACTTGCCGCGGAGCTCTCCCTCCAGATAAGCTTCCTTCTTGCCAGCCCTCGAGATCCAGGCGATTCCGCCGGATAAAGGCTCCCCTCTCTCAACTCGGGGCATAAAGAAGTGGCGGAAAAGAGCTACATTTGGATGGACTCCGACAAAATTTTCGCAGAGATGTGCGAAAACTGCCATGGTCAGAACGGCATTGGGGGTGAAGTCAAGGAGGTGGAACCCGTAGGTGTTCATAATGTCGCAGAAAAATTCAGAGAAAGGCGGGCAGAGCCCGCAGTAGAAGAACAACGCGAAGAAGGGATATCCATTCGGAACCCGTTCTGAAGCGGCGGCGGAGAGTACCTTCGTGCGCGGATGCGCTCGCGTCTCCGTCGACCAGAAGAGGTAGTAGTACTCCCTCAGCTCCTTCACGGCGAGCTTGGGGGGGAAGGTTGTCCGCTCCTTTCGCAGCGCCGCGAGCTGCTGCGCCTCGGTCGACTTCACGCCCTTCCCCTTGCCGTCTTTCGGAGCCATGGCGGAGGTGGTGGGGGAATTCGACGGTGTTGGGGGTGCTGGTGGCGATGGGGGGCGGAGCGCTGCTCTCTTTCATCTTTGGGAAGAAAGGGGGAGCGGCGGAGATTTCTGAGATTGGATTAGCAACTGGCGAGATGGGCGAACTGCCCCTGTTTCCTCTGCTTATAAAGAGGGAGGGAGCGGACGTTCCGTCTTTCCGAATAAAGAAACCACCCACGATCTCTCCCACGATGCCGCATTCAACGCGTGCCGTTCGGGGAGGACGCGGTGGATACGGAGTAAGATACGGCGTAACCCAGGCCGCGCGTGCCCGTGCCCTGTTTTGGGCCTGGCCCAACAGCGCTCGGCACCGTGTGTGGCCCAGGCCCGGGGGCTCCTGTCGGTGTACTAGAGTAGGGGTACCCTAGTATCCCGAACTTGTGCATGGGCAGTCGCAGCACCCCGCGGCAAGGCTTGCCGGGTGACCGCCAGGGTCCTCCGTGGTTCCTTTGGAGCCATTCAAGAACAAAGTATTCAAGCCAAGGAGACAAGGCCCCGGCAAGAGGAGCTTGCCGGGAAGGCCAACCGAGGCATCTCAAGGAACTTGCCGCGACGCGCCACGCGTCCCGGCAAGGCCCGGTGAGCGACAAGCTTCCGGACGCGACAAAATAACAACTGCGGCGAGGCGCTTGCCGCGGCAAGCTACCACTCTGTACCCGCGCTCCAGCACATCCACCAACGTGTCACCCTGGGACTTTTCCAGGTGCGCGTGGCAAGAGGCTGTGCAGCCAGCGGTGCGAGGTGGCAAGCGACGCTGACAAGATCGCCATCGTGGCAAGCGGTGGCGTCCCTGATGGTCCCTTTTTGCATTGTTTGGGCGACGCATACGGGCATTTAATGCCTTTGTCCCCTGCCGTCAGGGTTAGGTATGATACACTGTACAGGTAGTTGTACCAACCGCAACACCTTTCCATTTTTACCCTTGTATACATTGCCACCTGTCGGTGACCCCTTGAGCATATAAAAGGAGGCCCATGCGCAACGTAGAGGGGGGTTTGAAGGCAGAAGAACACTCACGCTCGGTCTCGTTAGCAGCTAGTGTGTACTGTAGCACTCAGCGCTCCCGAGCAAGAACTCAATACATTCAGACATGCAGCTGTAGGGGTGTTATCTCTCCGGAGAGCTCCGAAGCTGGGTAAACCGCTCGTGTGCTCCGCCTCGATCTGCTCTTTGCGCGATCTCCGCCCCCCGCCGAACCGAAAGGGGCTCGGTCCGCCGGTCCCATAGGTGTCTGTGGGTTAGTTCTCCCCGGCAGGCTGGGGTGTATGGCATCCTCCACGGGGTCATGTTCATCCAACGGCAACCGCCTACACAACCGGGGTGCTATTCATCCAACCCCCACCAGAACTGTTCATCCATAGCCAACCAACCGGCTAGGTCGACTTGTTCTATATATCGCGCACGCGGCAGCCACAGGGACTGTTCATCCAGAGGCAACCGAACCGGCTAGCTACATCTCGCACGGGAGCTCGATCGGGTTTATTCTGTAGCGAAGGGATTGCTTGGGTTCAGTTAGCAGTGAAGGAATCGCCCAGGTTCAGTTAGCAGCAACGTACTGATCGGCTTTAGAATGTAGTGGGATCGATAAATTGCTCGGGTTCACTAAGCGAATGCCTCGCTCGGGTTCAGTTAGCGAGCGCACGCACACGTGTGTATGAGAGAAACACTCAAACTACACTGCATCGCTCGGCCCCGACCACCCACGGTAACCGGGAATCCCCCAAAAATTTCCTCGCCCTCACTTCTAGCATGATTTTTTACGTCATGGACGGCCCAAAGAAAGTCATGCAGGTGCATCTCCGGCATGCCTAGGACGAAAAGCCCAATTTATGTCATTTTTTTGTCACAGAAGTAGGAGCCCACCACATCTATGATGATACGTGTTTTTATCACAATTATCGTCATAGAAACGTCATAAGCATGACAGAAAAAGTTTTCCTTCAGGCCATAATGTCACAGATGTGTCTTTTTTGTAGTGTAACCATGTGAATACCAATTCCTCTTAACTCTCTAAATAGATATAAGTGAAGCATGAGAGTTTAATTCTTTCTAAAAAAAAGACTTGGCTACACTCTAATAAATATAACTAAAGCAAAAGATCATTCTACAAATAACAGTTTTCCAAGTGTAGAGAAACGAGCATCCAAACTTCAAATGATATAAGTGAATCACATGAAGCATTCTATAAAGCCATACTCAAAAGATATAAGTGAAGTGCATCAAGCATTCTATAAATCAACCAAGGACTATCTCATACTAGCATGGTGCATCACTAAAAGAAAAATAATAGGCACATGATGCTCTAAGAATTTACGCATATCATGTGAACAAAACAAAAACCGAGACATAGCGATAACTGTTGAGGAGAAAGGTGGGATGCCTTCCGGGGCATCCCCAAACATAGATGCTTGAGTCTCCAAGAATATTTACTTGTTGGCTTGCGAATCCACAAGCTTGAACTCCTCTCCTTATTCTTCTCATATTGATACCTCCTTGATCTTTGAACACTTCATCCACACAAAACTTAACCAAACTTTTTATTAGAGGGGTTAGTACATATAACATCAAATCCCGTAATGTCCTGCTGTAACATTATTGTATAAATATAATCAAACATTACCCAATGTATGCTATCACAATTATATGGCACCCAAATCATAGGGGCTCAACAAGATTTCAAATATAAGCAAATAAAGAAATTATAACGGCAATCTATAAAAACAGGACAGAATGTAAAGATGCAGATCAAACATATACTTCTATAACTCCAAAATATCTGAAAAAAATAGGACATGATAAAAAAATTGCAAAGCAGTACTGTGTAAAAATTTCTGAATTTTTCCACATTCCAGTAAATTATCAAAATTCAAACACAGCAACAAAAGTTTTTGTTTTTGCACAACACACACCAAACAAGCAATTTAAACACCCACAAGGTAAATCTTGGCACATTAGTTTTATAATACAATGGATTTCTACAAAGGGGGTAATGGTTTTTGCAAGAAACTTCCATGAAAAATTCTACATTGTTTCCACGAGCATTAACACAAGTGTTCAAGGTCAACCCTCACTTCTCCAATGTATAACTTTCAAATCGCTTTTCCCAGCATCTTGAAGGATTCTGCTCAGCATCCAAAATGCCTCATAGTTTATTCACCATGGATCCAGAAAGTGGTTGATGTAATGCGCATAGAGTAATTGGCAAAGGTTAGCCATAAAGGCTTCATTCCTCTAGTTCACGATACCCTACAAGTCATGGAAGATATTCCTTCGGGTAAAGCGCCTATGATACGTCTCCAACGTATCTATAATTTTTGATTGTTCCATGCTATTATATTACTTGTTTTGGATGTTTAATGGGCTTTATTATCCACTTTTATATTATTTTTGGGACTAACCTATTAACCGAAGGCCCAACACAAATTGTTGTTTTTTTTTGCCTATTTCAGTGTTTCGTAGAAAAGGAATATCAAACGGAGTCCAAACGGAATGAAACCTTCGGGAGAGTTATTTTTGGAACAAACACAATCCAGGAGACTTGGAGTGGACGTTAAGAAAGAAACAAGGCGGCCACGAGGGAAGGAGGCGCGCCCCCCACCCTCGTGGGCCCCCTGACCGACTTCCTTCGCATATATATACTCATATACCCTGAAAACATCCAAGAGCACCACGAAACCCTATTTCCACCGCCGCAACCTTCTGTACCCGTGAGATCCCATCTTGGGGCCTTTTCCAGTGCTCCACCGAAGGGGGAATCGATCACGGAGGGCTTCTACATCAACACCATAGCCTCTCACATGATGTGTGAGTAGTTTACCTAAGACCTTTGTGTGACGGCCTGATTTTTGGCCCTTTCTTTTTCTTTGTTTTTCCGAGGTTTTTGCCTGAGCTTTTCTTTCTCTTGGCTTTGTGGTCTGGAAACTGAAGATGATGCCCTCTTCTTTGCTTCCAAAGTGGCTTGTCATTCCCAAGTCTTTCCCTAGACCCTGTCATTTCCATCCTAGCCCAAATCCCAATATTCTTTTTATTGGGAATATTCCTTTTCTATTAAAGGAATAACTCAAATTGCCCTAGGTTGTGAAGCAACCTATATTTCCATCACTCCAAAAATTCCCAAATAATTCTCATAAATTGTTTGGGTCATATCTTGATCAAATATGGCAAAACTTTTCATTGCCATGTTCAAAAAATAATTCCCCAATATTCCTTTTTCTATTCTGCCCCTGAATGGCACTTTGTGAAGGAAGTGTCATTTATATTTTTCCTTGTGGCTCCCAACATTTTTTGGCATGCTTATATGTACAAATAATTTCCTCATGCACAAGTTCAACTTTATTTGCCTAGCCAATCTTCCTTAGTGATTTTTCAAAGTTTCTGTCAAACAGAAAGCTTTCTGAAGAAAGTACTAGCTAGGAGTATCCAAATGAGATGAAATTTTGCACACTCCTTAATGTGCTCATATTAACCCCCTCCACCCGTTTTCAGCTCTATACAATCATCTATGTGAGCACAGGAGCAAATCTTTGTTTCTGGCAATATTTTCAAGTTGTGATGCAAGTGCATTTTGTATTGCTTCAAAAATCCTGATAAATTACCAGATCATTCTTCTACCCATGAAACATCTCTCCACCCAATTTGGAATCATTTCATTGATCCATTTGATCACCATAATTATTCCAAGTCTCTGGACAGAAATGATGTTTGTGAAGCAAGTGCTATTTTGGTTTGTCCATTTGGCATGATCTTTTTACAGCATCTTCATATGACCATATGACTCTGCCTTTTGAGCTCAAGTTGACACTCCATGTGAGTGCACCATCATGATCTAGTTTCTGGACCATTTTGATTAGTTGTGAAGCAACTACAGTAAATCTTGGTCCATTTCTTCCCAAACTCCCCAGGACTGTAGTCCTTCCTAGCCTAAACACCCCAGACATAACAGTTGACACATAGCAGCCCTCTGTTGATCACACTGAGCTGATAAAATTTACTGCAGTAAACTTTAGAGCTCACTAACCTTTTAACCGTAGCCGCTTTCACCAAACTACCACCGTAGTTGAGACCTACCCCAGAGGAACTTACCACTAGACAATGTTTGCCAACCCTTGGCCTCTTCTTCATGCTAGTGCACGCGGTGACCACGACAATGGCGTGCCTGTGCATGCGCTCTGTGTGCAGTGGCCGCATCCAGTGGCTGTTTGTGCTAGACCCCCTCCTCCTCTCGTCGTCTTCACGCTCGTGAGCATGTCCACCAGCTGGCCCATGTCGTCGCCGTCCCCTTGGACTCATCTCCCCCTCCCGAAGCCTCCTCGTCGGCGCTCGTCGTCGCTCGCCCACGGGAGCACTGTGGCCGACCGAGCTTTAATGGCGCTCAGCTTCTTCCTCTGCCCCTCCCCTCGACCTCTTCTACCCGTGAGCCCTGTGGCTCGTCTGCATCCCCGTCGTCGCGTTCCCCGTGCCCTCCCGTGCTCACGGGCCTCGCCAGAGCGCTGGCCGGATGCGCACGGCGGCACCCAAGCCCACCTCCCTCGCCCCGCCTATAAATGGCCTTCCCCCGAGCCGTTTGAGCTCATCACTGGCCTCGACTCACTCCCAGCTCCCTCCCTGACCACTAGCCCAAGCTCCAGAGCCCCTCCTCGCTGCTCTAGGCCGCCATGGCCGCCGCCGTGCTCCGGCTAAATTCGCCCGGAGTCGAGCCCCTCCCATCCTTCTACCACCACCAAGAAGAAGGTTAATTAGTAAGGCTGGCCATAGTGGGGGTAACGTAAGTTGTATCATGCACTTGGGACTCGCAAACATGCTTATGTGGCAGGCAATTAAGGAAGAGAGAGATGGTTATAGTAACATAGGTAGATACCGTAACATAATAAATGTGATGCTACTATGTGTCATGCATGGCAATAAATGAGACCACCTACGATACTAATCTAAGATACTATGCACTATAGAGGTAGTAACGTAAACTAGTAACATATGCATGTTACTAGTCTAAGTTACTCCCCACTATGACCAGCCTAAAGGGAAACTTGCTAACCCGCATGCATGTGGATGAAACAATTATAATTATGGTGGACGACAAATGTACCAAAACAACGAGGACACCATGCAAAAACAGTGCCACGAGTGGTGGCAGCAAACACAAGGCCCTCGTATTGAATTGCATCACAGTACTCATCCGTGTACAGGAACTGTTTTTTGAGAAATATCCATCCAGTCAAACCACTGAGGACGGCAACTAGCTTGTCAAAGATAGCAACAACTTCATAGTTGTTGTAATTCCAAGATTGGTTGGGAACTCGAGAAATTGCTATCTTCCGTAGAAGACAGTCACCATGATTGTATTTGAACGTGCATACAATACCGGTGCGCTCAACCTCTGGGCAGTCTGCTGAGATTTTTGGAAGTGGAACCCGGTCACGAGTGTACACATTCACAAGTTCCCACTCGCAGTTGGACCCAATGTAAACAACCCAATCTCCATTTACGCCTGCCCAAGCCATGCCCTCAAGCGATGGCATCTTAACATCATACGTATCATTATCAAGCGGCATCAACTTGCACAGGGCAAGGCCTCCATCGTGACGGCGCCAGTCACCAGGGTCACGACGAAGAAGATAGGAGAGATCAAACCGCTCCTTGACTCTTGGGTTCCTTGTAATGATGTTATTAGTTGAGTCGAGAATGGGCTTGAACGAACCTGCCATGCTAGCCGAGGTGATGATGTCGCACTGATCAATGAGTTCCTCCACCACGTCATCTTTCAGATCGGAGCAAGAATAACGGGGTCGTTTCCGTCCTATTCCCTCCATGGAGAAGACGATCGAACAATGGCAGAAGAAAGGGTGAAGGGCTGAAGGAAAATGGAGGAGGGAGAGGAAGAGCGTGCGACATCAGTTCCAAATCAAGAGGGAAAGGTGAAGAGTCGGTGGACGGTTTCCAGTTTGCCATGGTTCATGAAGGGGCGCCCCGGCCTACACGTCGGTTCGGAAATACTCCTACTACTCGCCGTCGTCTCACTGATATGTTGGAACGGGACCACATGTCAACGAAACATAGTGTGTAATTTCTCGTGCAAAATGCGATCTGGCCGCGTTGGCCCGAGGTGCCGCATTAGTTATCGACCTTTATTTTTTTAATGGCGTGCCGTTCAGTTTTGACGCACGACTAACTGGTACTGTACGCAGAGAAAATATAAACTACTCTACCACTACTCCACCTCCAGTACTAGTAGTATAAAGAAGATATATAGGATGCAGCTTCAGCGCTTTCTTGCCAAGGGCTGCCCACTTGCTTCTCACACTACCATCCTCTCTCCAGATCTAAAAAAGATGGCCCCTCTCTCCCTCCTCACCGGTGATCATAGATCCGCCGGGGAAGAAAAGGACGTGCAGCATTGACGCACTCGTCGTCGGCGAGCGAGGTCACGCACTGACGACAAGGCCGTCCTGTCAAACCTAGCGCCCGCGCGGGATGGCCTCCATCCCCAAGCTCGCTACCATAGTGTGTGCGGAGGACGACGACCACGAGCGAAGCCACTTCCCGCCGACCCTTAGGTATGCTACCTCTTTTCGAACCATACCCTTGTTCTATTGCCCCATCTGGCACGTCGTTGCATGTGGATCTTTTTCCACTCCACCATCTTCCCAATTTGCTATCCTCTGCTCTGCTGGCCACGTAGACGAAAACCATAATTTGCACTATTAAAGGAAACCCTACTTCATGCAGACTAATGCATGTCTGGGTTGAATAAGGGAAGGAAGGGAGAATGTACTGTCCAAGAGAGTAGGCATCGAACCCGCATCTAGGTTGAAAAGGGGAAAATCAGTAGCTAAGGAACGAGTCTCGTGTCTCTTGGTTGAAGAAGGGTAGAAAGGCATGACAACGCAATAGAGAATGACCAGGTCGATCGGTTTGTTGTCCTCACATAGGAAAAAGGTGGCTAAAGAGAACAAAAATGGGACATAATTCACATATGCTGCCTGGATATTTGTTGCTCTGGGGAACCATACCTCCCTCACCACTCTGCGTCCGTGGAGGTACATCGCACTAGTGCGCCCACTGTCCCAATGGGCCTCCCATGCTCTTATTGCCACTTTTTTTGCTGTTAGTATAACGCCAGCAGTCAAGTCAAGCAATGCTACTGCAGTACTGCTAAAGTGATTCCACATTTAACTAATGCCGCCCTCAGTCTAATGCCACTGATAAATTTAAGCAGTGCCATTTAATGTCACTGGATCATTTCAGGGTTAGCTGTTGATTGTGGATGTATTAAAGATTTTTCAGCTAAGGCATTCTAATGATGTTGCACAGCCAGTATACCAACGATAAAACTTGTTACTACCTTCAGATTTTTGCACTGTTAATGCTTATAGATTACATACCTCACTTTCATGAGATAAGTTAATTTTTTTGTACAGTGTCACCAAAATGCCAAGGCGCTGATGTCATTTTATTTTGGTTAAACTGCACAGACAATTATGAAGACAAGAGGAAAGGTCAAGAGTGGGCACCTCCACCTCCGGCTGTTCTCATGATTCGTTCGATCAAGTTTTTATGTTTGATCGATTATCAAGATTGGGATAGCAATTTTTAAGGTCCCCCCGAGTTCGAAATGATATTTACCTTGGAGGTACATGGTTTGCAATTTTTTATACTGTCATTAGTTAATAATGCTAGTTACCTTCAGACTTATGTATTTGGTTTAATGCTCATGCACAGCTAGTATACCAATGCTGAAACTTGTTACCTTTACATTTTGTATTGTTAATTCTTATAGAAACCTTCCAGTTCTAGAGTTTATTGAAATTTGTTTAGTAAAACCATTGTACTGTACCCTGTAATAAACTAACTACTCTATTGTTGCACTAGCCACTGGATTAGTTTATATTTGTAGTATTCGAATGGTGTTGCATTAGCGTATGGACATAAATAAAGTGTGGCAAGCTTTCCCAGATATGTGCTCAAGAAAACTACTACCTGTTTTTCTAAATACTAGACGTTTGGGTACTTTAAATTGAACCGCGAAAAGGTCTTATTTTAAGGAACAGAGGGTGTAGAGTTCACTCAAATTATCCCAGTAAAGCTAGTCACACCTTTGTTAAAATTAATGTTCATTATGTTATCGGAGGAGGTCCGTATGTTTGTCTCTAATGCCTGTCTACTACATACCCGACATCATGATGTAATGTTAAGTCATTTCCTTTTGTACAGTGTCACTGAATTGTCAAGGCGGTGATGGCATTTTATTTTAGTAGAACTGCACAAAATTTGCTTAAAAGAAGAGGAAAGGCCAGGAATGGCTCAGTTTTTCAAAAAAAAAACTATGTATGCCTTCCTGACATCAGCCGCTGTTGCTTTATTTATTCCTTCAAACAGGTGGTTAGAAATAGTCTTGCTACCTTTTCCCATTAAGAAATTGGAATGCTTATATTTGTGAGTCTATGCTTCAACTAGTGCCACTTTTATAGTAATCACACTTTCAATATCTATGCAAATAGGGATGCTCGATTTTAGTGGAACTGCACAAAATGTCCAACTGGTTCAACATTAGGAGCATGTTTTTTCCAAACCTTTATATCCAATTGGTGGCACTATGAGCTGTTCATTACGAAGGTACATGGTTTGCTACTATCTTGCTACTCTTTTTGTACTGTCATTAGATAGTAATACTAGTGGTTTGCATGTGAATTTATTGGCAGGGTGGACCTACATTGGAGGTGCAGGACAGGATTCAATGATTGGATGCTCAATTTCGGTTGTATCGATTTCACCTCTTCCATCACTGCGAACATGGTGTGGTATATGTTTACTAGATGCTTGATATTTGTGCAGACAGAGATGTCTGCCCGTTTCTATTTGGCAAACAAACAAAGTGTCCGCAATTTTGGTTGAACTGCACAAGAGAATAGTATAGTCACTGCATGCAGTGCCATTTGAAAATAGACACAAAGATTGGATAGTCACTTCATGGACTACAGAAAAGTAGTACTGTACTATTTACTGGCCAACACTAGGTGCTTCATTGCTTTGGTCTGATTATACAATGGGCATCATTTTCCCTAAGTTAAAGTTTGTATTCCTAAAATAGACTCGCGGTGTGATCAAGAGAAGACCAAATCATATTCCAATGGATGTTCCTCCATCATGTGTGGTTCATTCTCATGGTTCCAGCTGTTGGTGAACCCACTTAAGTTTGCAAGAGGAATTGTAGACTTCACAAACAAATTTGTCTTTCAGTCTGTACTGAATGTTGGCCAAGAGAAGCATCCATCTTAGTAGGAAGAACAGATGTTTTTTCTAGATCTTTGCTTTTGGAGCTACATATTTGTATATGATCTGTGAATCATTGAGATGCATTAACATGTTGATCTTATGTATGGGAATCGTACTAGTTAGTTTTAGTTGCGACGCAAGATCCGAAGTGGCTGATCTTTGCTTTTGGAGCTACATATTTGTATATGATCTGTGAATCATTGAGATGCATTAGCAGTTACTTATTTCTGTTCGCTCAGTGTTTACAAGTTACTGATCGATCACTAGCTAGCCTACAAATGCGCTGCTGGCAGTTTTATTTGCGACGCAAGATGCGAAGTGGCGGTCTTTTGAATAAAAATGCCTACCTCTGAAGAAACTGACAAGCTACACTATCGATCCTACACGGATAAAAATGCCTACCTCTGAAGAAATTGACAAGCTACACTACCGATCCTACACGGATAAATAGCGGATCACGCACGTACTACCTCCTTTCCGGTTTGTAGGTCTCAATTCAAGAAACGACCTACTCGATCCTACACGAATAAATAGCGGATCACGCATGTACTAGTACCTCCTTTCCGGTTTGCAGGGCTTAATTCAAACCTCTCACCAACCAAGGTACTCCCTCCGTCCGGGTTTATTAGTCCCGTGAGCAAAGCAGCAAGACCAAGGCATGGCAATAATTAACGGCATGCAGAAGTTTAAGCCTAATTAATTCCAGCGATTTAAGTGGCTGCATGCATGCCCTCGACTACGACTCGTTGCATGCTGCTTCGCATACTGCCTGCGAGCGATTCCGAGTGCCTGCATGCAGCCGGCCATAATTAAGGCAGCTAACTGATGCGAAAAAAGATACGCTTTAATTGTTGCGGGCTTTTTAAATCCGTGAAATCATTATTGACAAGGAGGGAGATGATTCGAGTGCACTGGTTTGACCGCCATGCCGGCGTGCGACCCAGACGGGACGGGACGGCACAGTCATAATTTCGGTTTCCCTAGTTTTCCACGGCAAGCTAGTGCGCTAAGCCATTATGCATTGAATTCCGATGACCGTCGCGCTACCTTCCCCCTATAAGTACTGTTTCCCGGCCTTCTCCAGTGCCACCGTGACCCAACTCGCCATATCCTCATAAGCCCCCACTGGCCCGACGTCGCTCTCCATGTCCGCCATGCCCCCGCCCATCCGTGGTAGGCAACGCCGGAGGCGGTCACCACCGGAACTAGTGTTCAGTTTTTCACTGGAAGGTAGACGGAGGGAGGAGGCATTCTATCTATCTTTATATGGCAATGCGCAGATCGAGGAGTTGTTGGAGCGCGACCGCATGGCGGAGGAGCAGGAGTTGTTGGAGCGCGACCGCCTAGCGGAGGAGCAGCGTATCGCTGATTTGCGCCGCCAGCGGGACATGGAGCAGCAGTGCACCAATGCTTGAGTCGCGAGCAGAGCGCCCGCAACTGGGCCGACTACGTGGAGGCCGGCGCCTGGCAAATAGCCCTGGAGGCTGTCGGGCACGCACTCGTTCGCAATGCCGATTTTTACTACCAGCTCGTCAAGTGGGTTTCCCGCTTGGAAGCCGAAGCTTCAGTGGACCACGCCGGCATGGAAAGGGCCAACGCACGCAAGCAACGCGCCCTATTGCACCTCTGGCAAGTCCGAGGTAAGGCGCAGGACACCGGTGCCGGCGTTTAGCGTGTACCACAGATGGCGGCCGGCATCGTCTAGTTAGCTAAGAGTAAGTTAGTACTTGTCTAGTGGGAGTAGATAGTTAACTTGGCTATGATGGTTGTCAACGTGGAAGTTCAGTACTCTATATGTGGATCAGACCTGTTACTCTGCTCTGAATGTTGAACTTTCCGTTTGAACGTATGGAATGGGTTGTTATTTTTTTAAATGGGTTGTATTTGTCCTCCACGGGTTTAGAGGCTGACTTGTGGGCCTAGCAAGTTGACCTGTACACAATCTGGAGATGATTGTACGTGGAGAGGATGACAGCAGGGACCTGATACGTCTCCAATGTATCTATAATTTTTGATTGCTCCATGCTACTTTATCTACTGTTTTGGACTATATTGGGCTTTATCTTCCACTTTTATATTATTTTTGGGACTAACCTATTAACCGGAGGCCCAGCCCAGAATTGTTGTTTTTTTGCCTATTTCAGTATTTCGAAGAAACGGAATATCAAACGGAGTCCAAACAGAATGAAACCTTTGGGAACGTGATTTTCTCATAAGATAAGATCTAGGAGACTTGGACCCTCCGTCAAGAAAGCCACGAGGCTGTCACGAGGGTGGAGGGCGCACCCTCCCCCCTGGGCGTGCCCCCTGCCTCGTGAGCCCCTCGAAGCTCCACCGACATACTCCTTCCTCCTATATATACCTACGTATCCCCGTATGATCAGAGGAGGAGCCAAAAACCTAATTCCACCGCCGCAACCTTCTGTATCCACGAGATCCCATCTTGGGGCCTGTTCTGGAGCTCCGCCGGAGAGGGCATCCACCACGGAGGGCTTCTACATCAACACCATAGCCCCTCCAATGAAGTGTGAGTAGTTTACTTCAGACCTTCGGGTCCATAGCTAGTAGCTAGATGGCTTCTTCTCTCTTTTTGGATCTCAATACAATGTTCTCCCCCTCTCTCATGGAGATCTATTTGATGTAATCTTCTTTTTGCGGTATGTTTGTTGAGACTGATGAATTGTGGGTTTATGATCCAGTATTATCTATGGAAAATATTTGATTCTTCTCTGAATTCTTTTATGTATGATTGAGTTATCTTTGCAAGTCTCTTTGAATTATCCGTTTGGTTTGGCCAACTAGATTGGTAGTTCTTGCAATGGGAGAAGTGCATGGCTTTGGGTTCAATCTTGCGGTGTCCTTACTTAGTAACAGAAAGAGTTGCAAGGCACGTATTGTATTGTTGCCATCGAGGATAACAAGATGGTTTTTTTATCATATTGCATGAATTTATCCCTCTACATCATGTCATCTTGCTTAAGAAGTTACTCTGTTTTTAACTTAATACTCTAGATGCATGCTGGATAGCGGTCGATGAGTGGAGTAATAGTAGTAGATTCAGAATCGTTTCGATCTACTTGTCATGGACGTGATGCCTATATACATGGTCATTGCCTAGATATACTCATAACTATGCTCAATTCTGTCAATTGCTCAACAGTAATTTGTTCACCCACCGTAGAATACTTATGCTCTTGAGAGAAGCCACTAGTGAAACCTATGGCCCCCGGGTCTATTCTAGTCATATCAATCTATATCAATTTATTTACTTGCTTTGTTTTTACTTTGCCTTTACTTTTTACTTTGCATCTTTCTATCAAAAATACCAAAAATATTATTTCTATCAGATCTCACTCTCGTAAGTAACCGTGAAGGGATTGACAACCCCTAAGCGTTGGTTGCGAGTTGCTATCATTTTGTGCAGGTACGAGGGACTTGCGCGTGACCTCCTACTGGATTAATACCTTGGTTCTCAAAAACTGAGGGAAATACTTACGCTACAGTGCTGCATCACCCCCTCCTCTTCGGGGAAAACCAACGCTAGCTCGAGACGTAGCAAGAAGGATTTCTGGCGCCGTTGCCGGGGAGGCTTACGCAAAAGTCAACATACCAAGTACCCATCACAATCCCTATCTCTCGCATTACATTATTTGCCATTTGCCTCTCGTTTTCCTCTCCCCCACTTCACCCTTGCCGTTTTATTGGCCCTTCTTCCGTTCGATCTTATGTTTGCTTGTACCTTCCTTTTGCTTGCATCTTCGCTCGCTGAAAGTCCATGGATCTTGATCCGCTTGCCAATCTTTTTAAGGGATCCAATTATGATGAACCAATTCCTAGTAATTTGGATGCACTAGATTATCTTTATAAGGTTTTGCCTGAAATCCGTGAAGTGGCTCACGATAGATCCTTGAATAAAAAGCATGATTGGAATGATTTTATTATAAAATCTTTGGTTGTCAATTATGCTAATAATATGCAAAACCCTAAGCTTGGGGATGCTAGTTTTGTTATGTCCTCTACTTGTTGCAATGATCATGATTGGGGTGATTCTTCTTATGATCTTGAAAATTTATTTAATCCCCATGATGAATATGAGATTGATAATAGTGTTTGCAATAATATTGAAGGTGGGTTTGGAAGAGTGTCAACTTTAGATCCCACATATTTGGATAATGTTCAATCTTATGAAGTTTTTGATAAAAGTGGGTTTGGAGAGGTCATGACTTTAGTTAATGTTAATCCCACTATTTTGGAAGAGTGTCAACTTTACATGCATGTGGATCATGTTGAGAATATGTTATGTGATAGCTATTTTGTTGAATTTTCTTATGATCCTACATGTAATTATTATGAGAGAGGAAAATATGGTTGTAGAAATTTTCATGTTACTAAATTACCTATCTTCATGTTGAGATTGCTATCATCTCTTAGTTCTTCCTTGCATATGCTAGTTTTTGCTTGCCTTGATAATTTGTTTGCTTACAAGATGCCTATGCATAGGAAGTATGTTAGACTTAGATGTGTTTGTCAAGTGTTTCATGATGCTCTCTTTGCGCTTCAATTCTTGTCTTTCTTGTGAGCATCATTAAAATTCTCAATGCCTAGCTAGGGGCGTTAAACGATAGCGCTTATTGGGAGGCAACCCAATTTTATTTTGTGTTTTTTGTTTTTGGTTCTGTTTAGGAATAAATAATCCATATACCTTCTGTTTGGATGTGGTTTTATGTTTTAATTAATGTTTGTGCCAAGTAAGACCTATAGGATAACCTACGATGATAGTTGATTTGATTCTGCTGAAAAACAGAAACTTTGCGCGCACGAATTTAGTTATGATAAATCACAGGAACGTGCTTTTGCATTTATTCTTTTTGCTGCTGATCAAAAAACAAATTTTCCAGGACTTCCTATTTTGGTAGAATTTTTAGAGGTCCATAAGTTTGCGTTAGTTACAGATTACTACAGACTGTTCTGTTTTTGACCGATTCTGTTTTTCGTGTGTTGTTTGCTTATTTTGATGAATCTATGGCTAGTAAATTAGTTTATAAACCATAGAGAAGTTGGAATATAGTAGGTTTAACACCAATATAAATAAATAATGAGTTCATTACAGTACCTTGAAGTAGTCTTTTGTTTTCTTTCTCTAACGGAGCTCACGAGATTTCTGTTGAGTTTTGTGTTGTGAAGTTTTCAAGTTTTGGGTGAATTCTTTTGATGGATTATGGAACAAGGAGTGGCAAGAGACTAAGCTTGGGGATGCCCATGGCACCCCCAAGATAATCCAAGGACACCAAAAAGTCAAAGCTTGGGGATGCCCCGGAAGGCATCCCCTCTTTCGTCCATTTCCATCGGTAATTTACTTGGAGCTATATTTTTATTCACCAACATGATATGTGTTTTGCTTGGAGCGTCTTGTATTATTTGTGTCTTTGCTTGTTAGTTTACCACAATCATCCTTGCTGTACACACCTTTTGAGAGAGCCATACATGATTTGGAATTTGTTAGAATACTCTATGTGCTTCACTTATATCTTTTGAGCTTGATAGCTTTGCTCTATGTGCTTCACTTATATCTTTAGAGCGTGATATTTTTTTTTGCTCTAGTGCTTCACTTAGATCTTTTAGAGCACAGTGGTGGATTTGTTTTAAAGAAACTTGATCTCTCATGCTTCACTTAGATTATGTTGAGAGTCTTTAATAGCATGGTAATTTGCTTAATGTTAATATACTTGGTGTTCAAGATATGTGAAACCTTCTTTTAAGTGGGTTGAATACTAAGATAAGTTTGATGCTTGATAATTGTTTTGAGATATGGAGGTGATAATATCAAAGTCGTGCTAGTTGGGTGATTATGAATTTGAGAAATACTTGTGTTGAAGTTAGCAAATCCCGTAGCATGCACGTATGGTTAAAGTTGTGTAACAAATTTGAAACATGAAGTGTACCTGGCTTGTGCAGCCTTATGAGTGGCGGTCGGGGACGAGCGATGGTCTTTTCGTACCAATCTATCCCCCTAGGAGCATGCGCATAGTACTTGATTTTTGATGACTTCTAAATTTTTGCAATAAGTATATGAGTTCTTTTGACTAATGTTGAGTCCATGGATTATACGCACTCTCACCTTTCCGCCATTGTTAGGCTCTTCGGTACCGTGCATTGCCCTTTCTCACCTTGAGAGTTGGTGCAAACTTCGCCGGTCCATCCAAACCCCGTGATACGATACGCTCTATCACACATAAACCTCCTTATATCTTCCTCAAAACAGCAACCATACCTACCTATCATGGCATTTCCATAGCCATTCCGAGATATATTGCCATGCAACTTCCACCATCATCATCGTGACATGCATTACTTTTGTCATATTGCCATTGCATGATCTTGTAGTTGACATCGTATTTGTGGCAAAGCCACCATGCATTATTTTCCATACATGTCACTCTTGATTCATTGCACCATCCCGGTACACCGCCGGAGGCATTCATATAGAGTCATATCTTGTTCTAAGTTTCGAGTTGTAATCCTTGTGTTGTAATCAATAGAAGTGTGATGATCATCATTATTAGAGCATTCCCAACAAAAAAGAGAAAGGCCAAAATAAAAAAAGAAAGGCCCGAAAAAGAAAAAAAAAGAGGGGGCAATGCTACTATCTCTTTTTCCACACTTGTGCTTCAAAGTAGCACCTTGTCCTTCATGTAGTGAGTCTCATATATTGTTCTTCAAAGTAGCACCATGTTTTTCATATAGTGAGTCTCATAAGTAGTCTTGTTTATACTAGTGGGAATTTTTCATTATAGAACTTGGCTTGTATATTCCTACGATGGGCTTCCTAAAATGCCCTAGGTCTTCGTGAGCAAGCAAGTTGGATGCACACCCACTAGTTTTATTTTGTTGAGCATTCATAGCTCTAGTGCCTCCGTTGCATGGCAATCCCTACTCGCTCAAATCGATATCTATTGATGGGCATCTCCATAGCCCATTGATACACCTAGTTGATGTGAGACTTTCTCCTTTTTTGTCTTCTCCACACAATCCCCATCATCATATTCTATTCCACCCATAGTGCTATATCCATGGCTCACGCTCATGTATTGCGTGAAGGTTGAAAAAGTTTGAGATTATTTAAGTATGGAACAATTGCTTGGCTTGTCATCGGGGGTATAGAAGTTGGGAACATCTTTGTGAAAATGAAGCATAGCCTAACTATATGATTTTGTAGGGATGAACTTTCTTTTGCCATGTTATTTTGAGAAGACATGATTACTTTGATTAGTATGCTTGAAGTATTATTATTTTTATGTCAATATGAACTTTTGTCTTGAATCTTTTGGATCTGAATATTCATACCATGATTAAGAAGATTTACATTGAAATTATGCCAAAGTATCACTCCGCATCAAAAATTCTTTTTTATCATTTACCTACTCGAGGACGAGCAGGAATTAAGCTTGGGGATGCTTGATACGTCTCCAACGTATCTATAATTTTTGATTGCTCCATGCTACTTTATCTACTGTTTTGGACTATATTGGGCTTTATCTTCCACTTTTATATTATTTTTGGGACTAACCTATTAACCGGAGGCACAACCGAGAATTGTTGTTTTTTGCCTATTTCAGTATTTTGAAGAAACGGAATATCAAACGGAGTCCAAACAGAATAAAACCTTCGGGAACGTGATTTTCTCATCAGATAAGATCCAGGAGACTTGGACCCTCCGTCAAGAAAGCCACGAGGCTGTCACGAGGGTAGAGGGCGCGCCCTCCCCCCTGGGCGCGCCCCCCTGCCTCGTGGGCCCCTCGAAGCTCCACCGATGTACTCCTTCCTCCTATATATGCCTACGTATCCCCGTATGATCAGAGGAGGAGCCAAAAACCTAATTCCACCGCCGCAACCTTCTGTATCCACGAGATCCCATCTTGGGGCCTGTTCCGGAGCTCCACCGGAGAGGGCATCCACCATGGAGGGCTTCTACATCAACACCATAGCCCCTCCAGTGAAGTGTGAGTAGTTTACTTCAGACCTTCGGGTCCATATCTAGTAGCTAGATGGCTTCTTCTCTCTTTTTGGATCTCAATACAATGTTCTCCCCCTCTCTCGTGGAGATCTATTCGATGTAATCTTCTTTTTGCGGTGTGTTTGTTGAGACCGATGAATTGTGGGTTTATGATCCAGTATTATCTATGGAAAATATTTGATTCTTCTCTGAATTCTTTTATGTATGATTGAGTTATCTTTGCAAGTCTCTTCGAATTATCCGTTTGGTTTGGCCAACTAGATTGGTACTTCTTGCAATGGGAGAAGTGCATGGCTTCGGGTTCAATCTTGCGGTGTCCTTACTCAGTGACAGAAAGAGTTGCAAGGCACGTATTGTATTGTTGCCATCGAGGATAACAAGATGGGGTTTTTATCATATTGCATGAATTTATCCCTCTACATCATGTCATCTTGCTCAAGGTGTTACTCTGTTTTTAACTTAATACTCTAGATGCATGCTGGATAGCGGTCGATGAGTGGAGTAATAGTAGTAGATTCAGAATCGTTTCGATCTACTTGTCACGGACGTGATGCCTATATACATGATCATTGCCTAGATATACTCATAACTTTGCTCAATTCTGTCAATTGCTCAACAGTAATTTGTTCACTCACCGTAGAATATTTATGCTCTTGAGAGAAGCCACTAGTGAAACCTATGGCCCCCGGGTCTATTCTCATCATATCAATCTATATCAATTTATTTACTTGCTTTGTTTTTACTTTGCCTTTACTTTTTACTTTGCATCTTTCTATCAAAAATACCAAAAATATTATCTCTATCAGATCTCACTCTCGTAAGTAACCGTGAAGGGATTGACAACCCCTAAGCGTTGGTTGCGAGTTGCTATCGTTTTGTGCAGGTACGAGGGACTTGCGCGTGACCTCCTACTGGATTGATACCTTGGTTCTCAAAAACTGAGGGAAATACTTACGCTACTGTGCTGCATCACCCCCTCCTCTTCGGGGAAAACCAACGCTAGCTCGAGACGTAGCAGGACCCGCCAAGGTCATGGCAGTACGCAAGCAAGTGCCTCCTTATTTCAAGCCAATAAAAAAATGGCTCCTCCTAGTGGATTTCTAACATCTGGGTCCCATGCCATTGTCAACATAGTCAATAAACGAGAGAATTGCACAACGAGCGGCTGACACCAGGGACCCAACAGCTCGCCTAGTTATTTTTGTTTTGGGTTAATTTGATAAATGCCTCCCAGAAATGCCACTCCAATTTCCAAACTTTGAAAAATGCCATTTCATGCCATTTCTAGTGGCATTTTTCGAAGTCTGGAGTGGCGTTTTTCAAAGTTTGCAAACTGAAGTGGCGTTTTTCAAAGTTTGCAAAAATTGTAGTGGCATTTTTCAAATTTTGGAAATTGCAGTGGCATTTTTATGAATCGCCATAATTGGAGTGGCATTTATCTAATTTGTTTTTGAGACGGAAGCAGGGTGTCAACTGGGTTGTGCGGGACACTCTGGCCTGTCGACATAGCCTTTTCTTTTATGTTTACCACAGACCAGCCCAGTAGTTCTTTTTTTCTTTTTGAAAATGGCTAGCCCAGTTTTTTTGTGATTTGTCAAGTAAGTCGCTTTATCAGGCCTATTGGGCTGCAAATCTTTCAAGACGAGGAGAGCTTCATTCGGTTGGCCGAGAAAATGGCCTATCAGTAATGAGAAATGGGTTGTACATTTTTAAAACACATCAAACCGGCAATTAGTTTCAAATATCTTTTTTTCATTTCGAGATTTTAAATTGCATTGATTTTTATGCGTGGACAATTTATTGGATTTTATATTGATATACATTTATTTTTAAAATTAGTCTGAATGTGACTCGAAATTTTGGGATTAAAAACAGTTCAGACCGCACCGACATATGCAAAATTTTGTATAATTTTTTAACCGTGGCCACAATATGGGCTGTAATGCTAACAAAAAGAATATGGGCTCCAAAAACCCCGTAAGAATTAGAAAATGGGCTGTAAACTATTTGAAATAATGGCAGATGGCTTGTATACTGTTTGGCACAGATTTGAGGCTTTCCACAGACGGCCTGTATACTGTTGGATATCCATCCAACGGTCGCCGTACTTCTTCAATCTCTGCTCTTCCTACTCCAGCCGCTCAAACAAGCACCGGCGGGACTGCCTGCTCCCTCCTCCCCACAGCTGGCTGTGCTGCCGCGCAGGCCTCACCGCCCCACCGTACTCCCATTGCTGGCCTAGCCATCCCTCTACTCACCCACAGTCCCACACCTGCTGTTATTCTCCGGCGACGGCAGACGAACCAGTAAACCCTTGTACAGTCGTACTCCCATCCGCGTGGGAAACAACTGTCGAGTCTTCCCTGCCTTCGTGTTGTTCCCTTCCTATCTGTCGTCCACCGCCCTGGTGCTCTCGGCGTGGCGTGGTCAACGTGGTCAACGATCGACATGCATCTGAAGTGGATTGTACATGGAGAGGCTGACAGCTGGGTCCACGGCCGCACGGAAGGAAATGCCTCCTTATTACGCTCAAAATAATGATTCCTCCACCTGACATCTGGGACCCACCGAAAGGGCCTCTGTATTCTGCGAAAAAAACGTTACCGCCGCTGACAGCTCGGACCCACCAGCTATATCTTCGCACGCAAGGAAGTGCCTCCTTATTACACCCAAAAAAAGAATACTCCCCCTGCTAGCTGGGACCCAGTATAGTGGGCCTACTAAGTTGACGGGGACGAAGGGCTTTGTCAACTTAGTCAATATGCACGATTCTAGCTCGACTGACCGTACGATGTCCATCCAATGGCCGTAGTGCTTCTTCAACCTCTGGTCTTCTTGCTCCAGCCGCCCAAAGTAGCGCCGGTCGTGCTGCCTGCTCCTGCCTCCCGTGGTCGGCTGTGCTGCCGCGGAGGCCTCACCGCCCCCATACTACTCCCACCACTGGCCAGGCCATCCCTCCACTCCACTCACCCACACCCCCTGTTATTCTGCGGCGACGGCAGCGCAGCCGAACCAGTGAACCCTCGTACTCCTCTCCGCGTGGGCATCCACTGCCGAGTCTTCCCCGGCTCTGCGTCGTCCCCTTCCAAGGCCTCGCCGTCGTCCACCGCCGTGGTGCTCTCGGCGCGGCGTGGTCAATGTGGTCAACGACCGAATTCCATCGGAAGAATACTATACGTGGAGAGGCTGACAGCTGGGTCCATGGCAGCCGCAAGGAAGTGCCTCCTTATTACGTGGAAAATAATTATTCCTCCACCTGACAGCAGGGACCCACCGGATGGGCCACTAGTATTTCGCGAAAAAACATTTGCCCCGGACTGCTGGGACCCACCTGACGGGCCACCGTATTTTGCGAAAAAACGTTCCCCTTGCTGTCAGCTCGGACCCACCAGAAGTGTCTCCTTATTATGCACAAAAAAATGAATACCCCCCTGCTAGCTGGGACCCACCTTGGTGGGAGGCTGACTTGTGGGCCTACTAAGTTGACGGGGACAGTGGGCTTTGTCAACTTAGTCAATATAAACGATTCTAGCTCCAATGACCGTACGATGTCCATCCAACGGCCGTAGTGCTTCTTCAACCTCTGGTCTTCTTGCTCCAGCCGCGCAAAGGAGCGCCGGTCGTGCCGCATGCTCCTGCCTCACATGGCAGGATGTGCTGCCGCGGAGGCCTCACCGCCCTACTATTCCCATTGCTGGCCAGGCCCTGCGGCGACGGCAGCCTCACACCGCAGCCAAACCAGTGAACCCTCGTACTCCTCTCCACGTGGGCTTCCACTTTTCCCCGGCTCCCCGCCGTCCCCTTCCTAGGCCTCGCCGTCGTCCACCGCCCTGGTGCTCTCGGCGCGGCATGGTCAACGTGGTCAAGGAACGACTTCCATCGGACGTGGATTGTATGTGGAGAGGCTGACAGCTGGGTCCACGGCCGCAGCAAGGAAGTGCCTCCTTATTACACGGAAAATAATTATTCCTCCACCTGACAGCGGGGACCCACCGGACGGGCCATCGTATTTCATGAAAAAAATGTCTCCCCCTGACTGCTAGGACCCACCAACTACACCTTTGCACGCAAGGAAGTGCGTCCGGGCAAAAAAAAGATTCGCCCCCTGACTGCTGGGACCCACCAGCTACATCTTCGCACGCAAGGAAGTGCGTCCGGGTAAAAAAAACGATTCGCTCCCCTGACTGCTGGGACCCACCAGCTACATCTTCGCACGCAAGGAAGTGTGTCCGGGCAAAAAAAAACGATTCTCCCCCCTGACTGCTGGGACCCACCAGCTACATCTTCGCATGCAAGGAAGTGCGTCCGGGCAAAAAAACGATTCTCCCCCTCGACTGCTGGGACCCACCAGCTACATCTTCGCAGGCAAGTAAATGCCTGACAGTCGGGACCCACCTGGTCGAAGTGTACGTAGCGTTGTCATTCTGGTCGCGAACGTGTACGTACATACTGGTCGATGTAGAGGCGCGCACGTAGCATGTACACGTACGTACAACGGCGAGGGTGCAAGAAAGAAAAAACAGCCATGTACGTACATACAGGTAGGGTCTCGAATGCCTACTCGCGCATACGTACATGGCTGGGTCGGAACAGAGAAACAGCGTCGTCGTCGTGTTCATGGGGAGCCAACCGGCTGGATCGGAACGGAATGTGTGGTCGTGTTCATCGGAAGGGCTTGGATGGAATAGGCGATGGAAACAAGGCCTGGCGTACCGCACAACGGAGGAAATGGCCTTGTGTTCGACTGGCCACGTTCGAAACGGGATCCTGTTGATCGGGAGGGGCCTGGCGTACCGCAAAACGGAGGAAACGGACCTCCTACGGTTGAAACGGGGGTCCTGTTGATTGGGAGGCGTGTGGCGTACCGCAAAACGGAGGAAACGGACCTCCTACGGTCAAAACGGGGGTCCTGTTGATCGGGAGGGGTGTGGCGTACCACAAAACGGAGGAAACGGACCTCCTACGGTCGAAACGGGGGTCCTGTTGATCGGGAGGGATGTGGCGTACCGCAAAACGGACGAAACGGACTTGTGTTGGAGCGCTACGGTCGAAACGGGGGTCCTGTTGATCGGGAGGGGTGTGGCGTACCGCAAAACGGGACTCCACGGGATACTGTTCATCTCCACCGTCGACCTCCTCCAGCCTCCACGGGCTACCGTCGACCTCCTCCAGCCTCCACGGGCTTCTGTTCATCCAGCCTCCACCACACACTACTCCACCGGCTACTGTTCAACCACCCCTCCACGGGCACCCCTCCATCGTCTACTGTTCATCCAGCCCTCCACACCACGGGGTCCTGTTCAACCACCCCTCCACGGCCACCCCTCCATCCTCTACTGTTCATCCAGCCCTCCACACCACGGGGTCCTGTTAAACCACCGCTCCACGGCCACCCCTCCGCCGTCTACTGTTCATCCAGCCCTCCACACCACGGGGTCCTGTTCATCCAGAGGCAACGCCACCGCTCACTGTTCATCCAACCCCCCCCCCCCCCGCTCAATGCTCACTATTCATCCAACCGATCGGCTTCAGTTAGTAGCAGTAGCGAAGGAATCGCTCGATCGGGTTCAGTTAACAGCCATCGATCGATCGCTCGGGTTCAGTAACGCGTAGCCTGCAGTGCAATCGCTCGGGTTCAGTTAGAGCCCAACGCCTCGCTCGGGTTCAGTTAGAGCCAACGCCTCGCACACACGCGGTTACGTGTACGAGAGAAACGCGCATCGCTCGGCCCCCGACCTCCCACCGTAACCGGCAACTCCCCGAAATTTTCCTCCCCCTCGCTTCTACCACAGTTTTTCCGTCATGGACGGCCCAAAGAATGTCATGTAGCTGCGTCTCCGGCCCGCCCAGGACGAAAAGCCCATTTTCTGTCATGATTTTTTGTCATAGAAGTAGGAGCCCACCACATCTATGATGATACCGGGTTTTGTCACAATTATCGTCATAGAAGTGTCATATGTATGATAGAAAAAAATTCGTTCGGCCCAAAATGTCATGGATGTGTCTTTTTTTGTTGTGTTGTATCTATAATTTTTTATTGTTCCATGCCAATATTCTACAACTTTCATATACTTTTGGCAACTTTTTATACTATTTTTGGGACTAACATATTGATCGAGTGCCCAGTGCCAGTTCCTGTCTGTTGCATGTTTTTTGTTTCGTAGAAAACCCATATCAAACGGAGTCCAAACGGGATAAAAATGGACGAAGAATATTTTTGGAATATTTATGATTTTTGGGAAGAAGAATCAACGTGAGACGATGCTCGAGGGGGGCACGAGGCAAGGGGGGCGTGCCCTAGGGGGTGGGCGTGCCCCTGACCCTCGTGGACACCCCGTAAGGCGGTTGCTGCTCTTATTTTGCCGCAAGAAAGCTAATATCCGGAAACAAATCGTGTTGAAGGTTTCAATCCAATCGGAGTTACGGATCTCTAGGAATAGAAGAAACGATGAAAGGGCAAAATCAAAAATGCAGAAACAGAGAGAGACAGAGAGACAGATCCAATCTCGGAGGGGCTCTCGCCCCTCCGACGCCATGGAGACCATGGACCAGAGGGGAAACCCTTCTCCCATCTAGGGAGAAGGTCAAGGAAGAAGAAGAAGAAGAAGAAGAACAAGAAGGGGGGCTCTCTCCCCCTCGCTCCGGTGGTGCCGGAGTGCCACCGGGGCCATCACCATCACCGCGATCTACACCAACACCTCCGTCATCTTCACCAACATCTCCATCACCTTCCCCCATCTATCTACAGCGGTCCACTCTCCCGCAACCCGCTGTACCCTCTACTTGAACATGGTTCTTTATGCTTCATATTATTCTCCAATGATGTGTTGCCATCCTATGATGTCTGAGTAGATTTTGTTGTCCTATCGGTAATTGATGAATTGCTATAATTGGTCTAATTTGCTTGTGGTTATGTTGTTGTCCTTTGGTGCCCATCATATGAGTGTGCACGTGGATCACACCATAGGGTTAGTTGTATGTTTATAGGACTATGTATTGGAGGGCAAGAGTGACAAAAGCTTCAACCTAGCATAGAAATTGATGCATACGGGATTGAAGGGGGACCAATATATCTTAATGCTATGGTTGGGTTTTACCTTAATGAACGTTAGTAGTTGCGGATGCTTGCTAATAGTTCCAATCATAAGTGCATAGAATTCCAAGTCAGGGATGACATGCTAGCAGTGGCCTCTCCCACATAAAACTTGCTATCGGTCTAGTAAAGTAGTTAATTGCTTAGGGACAATTCCGCAACTCCTACCACCACTTTTCCACACTCGCTATACTAACTTTATTGCTTCTTTATCTAAACAGCTCCTACATTTTATTTACGTGCTCTTTATATTCTTGCAAATCTATCCAACAACACCTACAAAGTACTTGTAGTTTCATACTTGTTCTAGATAAAGCGAACGTCAAACGTGCGTAGAGTTGTCGGTGGTCGATAGAACTTGAGGGAATATTTGTTCTACCTTTAGCTCCTTGTTGGGTTTGACACTCTTACTTATCGAAAGAAGCTACAATTGATCCCCTATACTTGTGGGATATCACGGCTATCCATACCAACCGGCACCCGAGGGGTCACTCCTTGGGCTGGAGGTGGAGTCCAGCCCACGACCCCGCCACGGCGGAGCCCCCAGGTCCTCTCCTAAAGGATGAGCAGACACAGCACAGGCACGCGCAGGTCCAAGATGAACACCGCAACTCCGGCCATGAAACGGACGGTCTCGGTCCTCCGCAGGCGGCATCAAGCAGGTCGATGATCCTACAGAGTCATGCGTCATAGCTACCCCCGGTGGTATGGCAGCGCAAAAGCTCTCATGGCACAAGAAGCGCAGTCCGCGCGCTCATGAGCCCACGGCGGGCGTGGGGGGTCAATGCCGCGGTGAGGTTGAAGGCGGACGAGGCAGTATGGCCATCACATCATGCGGTAAGCGGCATCGACGGGGCCGACCACGGGCATGCGGCTGCATCAGCCGTGGCGCCTGGCACGCGGCGACCGGGGCGTTAAAGGGTCCCGAGGCCAGGGATGTCACCTGGGAGGCATGAGCGGCCCAGCGCTCGGCGCGATCTCTGTGAGCTCTCGTCATGGGCAAGGCGGGGCAAGAACGGGCCGTGACCGGTGGAGAGGCGGGCCTTCGACACACACCCTACCTGGCACGCCAAATGTTGGATTCAGGGCTCTGCAGACCCAAGAAGGTTCGAACTCTTGGGCGTGTGTGAAGAACTCAACCTCTCAAGATTGCCTACACGTCGCCCCACAGGCTAGCCTAGCCGGACTCGCGTGAAGGTGAGTGCTACGTCTTGAGCTTGCATTGGTTTTCCTCGAAGATGAGAGGGTGATGCAGCAATAGTAGCGTAAGTATTTCCCTCAGTTTTTGAGAACCAAGGTATCAATCCAGTAGGAGCCTCCTCAAAAGTCCCACGCACCTAAACAAACAAACAAAGAACTCGCAACCAATGCAATAAAGGGGTTGTCAATCCCTTCACGGCCACTTGCGAAAGTGAGATCTAATAAAGATAGTAAGATAAGATAAATATATTTTTGGTATTTTATAATATAGATGCAAAAAGTAAAGATGCAAATAAAAGTAGATTGAAAGCAAATATGATAAGAGATAGACCCGGGGGCCATAGGTTTCACTAGTGGCTTCTCTCAAGATAGCATAAGTATTACGGTGGGTGAACAAATTACTGTCGAGCAATTGATAGAAAAGCGAATAATTATGAGATTATCTAGGCATGATCATGTATATAGGCAACACGTCCGCAACAAGTAGACCGACTCCTGCCTGCATCTACTACTATTACTCCACACATCGACCGACTCCTTCCTGCATCTAGAGTATTAAGTTCATAAGAACAGAGTAACGCATTAAGCAAGATGTCATGATGTAGAGGGATAAACTCAAGCAATATGATATAAACCCCATCTTGTTATCCTCGATGGCAACAATACAATATGTGCCTTGCAACCCTTTCTGTCACTGGGTAAGGACACCGCAAGATTGAACCCAAAGCTAAGCACTTCTCCCATGGCAAGAAAGATCAATCTAGTAGGCCAAACCAAACTGATAATTCGAAGAGACTTGCAAAGATAACTCAATCATACATAAAAGAATTCAGAGAAGATTCAAATATTATTCATAGATAAACTTGATCATAAACCCACAATTCATTGGATCTTGACAAACACACCGCAAAAAGAGTTTACATCGAATAGATCTCCACAAGAGAGGGGGAGAACATTGTATTGAGATCCAAAAAGAGAGAAGAAGCCATCCAGCTAATAACTATGGACCCATAGGTCTGTGGTAAACTACTCACAACTCATCGGAGGGGCAAGGATGTTCATGTAGAAGCCCTCCGTGGTAGATTCCTCCTCTGGCAGAATGTCGGCGAAGGCTCCAAGATGAGATCTCACGGATACAGAAGGTTACAGTGGTGGAAATTGTGTTTCGTTTGCCCCTTGGATGTTTTCGGGGTACATAGGTATATATAGGAGGAAGAAGTACTTCGGTGGCCGCCCGAGGGGCCCACGAGACAGGGGGCATGCCCTATAGGCGGGCGCGCCCTCCTATCTCGTGGGAGCCTCGGCTGCTTCTTGACTTGCACTCCAAGTCCTCTGGATCACGTTCGTTCCAAAAATCACGCTCCCGAAGGTTTCATTCTGTTTGGACTCCGTTTGATATTCCTTTTCTTCGAAATACTGAAATAGGCAAAAAAAACAACAATATGGGCTGGGCCTCCGGTTAGTAGGTTAGTCCCAAAAATGATATAAATGTGTAAAATAAAACCCGTAAACATCCAAAAGGGGTAATATAATAGCATGGAACAATCAAAAATTATAGATACGTTGGAGACGTATCAAGCATCCCCAAGCTTAACTCCTGCTCTTCCTCGAGTAGGTAAATGATAAAAATGGAATTTTTGATGTGGAATGCTACCTAGCATAATTCTCAATGTAATTTTCTTTATTGTGGCATGAATGTTCAGATCCAAATGATTCAAAATAAAAGTTTGTATTGATAAAATAAATAGCAACACTTCAAGCATACTAATCAAAGTAATCATGTCTTCTCAAAATAACATGGCAAAAGAAAGTTCATCCCTACAAAATCATATAGTTAGGCAATGCTTCATTTTTGTCACACAAAGATGTTCCCAACTTCTATACCCCCGATGACAAGCCAAGCAATTGTTTCATACTTAAATAATCTCAAACGTTTTCAACCTTCACGCAATACAAGAGCGTGAGCCATGGATATAGCACTAAGGGTGGAATATAATATGATGATGGGGATTGTGTGGAGAAGACAAAAAAAGGAGAAAGTCTCACATTGACGAGGATAATCAACGGGCTATGGAGATGCCCATCAATTGATGTCAACATGAGGAGTAGGGATTGCCATGCAACGGATGCACTAGAGATATAAATGAATGCTCAACAAAAGAAAACTAGTGGGTGTGCATCCAACTTGCTTGCTCACGAAGACCTAGGGCATTTGAGGAAGCCCATCGTAGGAATATACAAGCCAAGTTCTATAATGAAAAATTCCCACTAGTATGAAAAAAGATAACTTATGAGACTCACTATATGAAAAACATGGTGCTACTTTGAAGCACAATATATGAGACTCACTACATGATGAACAAGGTGCTACTTTGAAGCACAAGTGTGGAAAAAGAGATAGTAACATTGCCCTTTTTATTTATTTTCTCTTTTTTTCCTTCTTTTTTTTTCTTTTTTTGGGCCTTTATTTTTTTTTCTTTTGGCCTTTCTTCTTTTTTCTTATTTTTTTTCTTTGGGCAATGCTCTAATAATGATGATCATCACACTTCTATTGATTACAACAAATGAATTACAACTCAAAACTAGAACAAGATATGACTCTATATGAATGCCTCCGGCAGTGTACCGGGATGGTGCAATAAATCAAGAGTGACATGTATGAAAAATAATGCATGGTGGCTTTGCCACAAATACGATGTCAACTACATGATCATGCAATGGCAATATGACAAAAGTAAAGTATGTCATGATGAACGGAATGGTGGAAAGTTGCATGGCAATATATCTCGGAATGGCTATGGAAATGCCATAATAGGTAGGTATGGTGGATGTTTTGAGGAAGATATAAGGAGGTTTATGTGTGATAGAGCGTATCGTATCACGGGGTTTGGATGCACCGGGGAAGTTTGCACCAACTCTCAAGGTGAGAAAGGGCAATGCACGGTACCGAAGAGGCTAGCAAAGGCGGAAAGGTAAAAGTGCGTATAATCCATGGACTCAACATTAGTCAAAAGAACTCATATACTTATTGTAAAAATTTAGAAGTCATAAAAAATCAAGTACTACGCGCATGCTCCTAGGGGGATAGATTGGTAGGAAAAGACCATCGCTCGTCCCCGACCGCCACTCATAAGGATGCACAAGCCAGGTACACTTCATGTTTCAAATTTTTTACACAACTTTAACCATACGTGCATGCTACGTGTGACGCCCCCGATTCAATCGTACACTAATCATGCACGCAAACGTGTACGATCAAGATCAGGGACTCACGGAAAGATATCACAACACAACTCTAAAAACATAAATAAGTCATACAAGCATCATAATACAAGCCAGAGGGCTCGAATACAAGTGCTCGATCATAGACGAGTCAGCGGAAGCAACAATATCTGAGTACAGACATAAGTTAAGCAAGTTTGCCTTAAGAAGGCTAGCACAAACTGGGATACAGATCGAAAGAGGCGCAGGCCTCCTGCCTGGGATCCTCCTAAACTACTCCTGGTCGTCGTCAGCAGCCTGCCCGTAGTAGTAGGCACCTCCAGTGTAGTAGTCGTCATCGATGGTGGCGTCTGGCTCCTGGACTCCAGCATCTGGTTGATATCACAACACAACTCTAAAAACATAAATAAGTCATACAAGCATCATAATACAAGCCAGGGGCCTCGAGGGCTCGAATACAAGTGCTCGATCATAGACGAGTCAGCGGAAGCCACAATATCTGAGTACAGACATAAGTTAAGCAAGTTTGCCTTAAGAAGGCTAGCACAAACTGGGATACAGATCGAAAGAGGCGCAGGCCTCCTGCCTGGGATCCTCCTAAACTACTCCTGGTCGTCGTCAGCAGCCTGCACGTAGTAGTAGGCACCTCCAGTGTAGTAGTCGTCATCGACGGTGGCGTCTGGCTCCTGGACTCCAGCATCTGGTTGCGACAACCAGAAAGAAAGGAAAGGGGGAAACGGGGGGAGAAAGCAACCCTGAGTACTCATCCAAAGTACTCGCAAGCAAGGAGCTACACTACATATGCATGGGTATATGTGTAAGGAGGCCATATCAGTGGACTGAACTGCAGAATGCCAGAATAATAGGGGGATAGCTAGTCCTATCGAAGACTACGCTTCTGGCAGCCTCCGTCTTGCAACATGTAGAAGAGAGTAGATTGAAGTCCTCCAAGTAGCATATCCAAGTAGCATCTCCAAGTAACATCTCCAGTAGCATCGCATAGCATAATCCTACCCGGCAATCCTCTCCTCGTCACCATGTTAGAGAGCGATCACCGGGTTGTCTGTGGAACTTGTCTGGGTGTGTTTTATTAAGTATCCGGTTCTAGTTGTCATAAGGTCAAGGTACAACTCCGGGTCGTCCTTTTACCGAGGGACACGGCTATTCGAATAGATAAACTTCCCTGCAGGGGTGCACCACATAACCCAACACGCTCGATCCCATTTGGCCGGACACACTTTCCTGGGTCATGCCCGGCCTCGGAAGATTAACACGTCGCAGCCCCACCTAGGCACAACAGAGAGGTCAGCATGCCGGTCTAACTCCTATGGCGCAGGGGTCTGGGCCCATCGCCCTTTGCACACCTGCACGTTGCGAACGCGGCCGGAAGCAGAACTAGCCCCCTTAATACAAGTGCAGGCTTACGTTCCAATCCGGCACGCGCCACTCAGTCGCTGACGTCAAGAAGGCTTCGGCTGATACCATGACGTCGGGATACCCATAACTACTCCCGCGTAGATGGTTAGTGCGTATAGACCAAATGGCCAGACTCAGATCAAATACCAAGATCTTGTTAAGCGTGTTATTATGAAGCAACCGCGGATGCCGACCAGGGCCAGGCCCACCTCTCGCCTAGGTGGTCTCAACCTTCCCTGTCGCTCCGCCACAAAGATCCACACAGAGGGCCATCGGGACAAAGGTCCTTTCAGCCCCCAATCCGTGAATCACTCGCGGGTACTCTTCGAGCGGACCCGACTTTAGTCACCATCTGTATAGTATGTATGTATGTATAATATATACCCGTGATCACCTCCCAAGTGATCACGGCCCGATAGTATAGCAAGGCAGACCGACAAGAATGTAGGGCCAATGATGATAAACTAGCATCCTATACTAAGCATTTAGGATTGCAGGTAAGGTATCAACAGATGTAGCAACAATGTCAGGCTATGCATCAGAATAGGATCAACGGAAAGCAGTAACGTGCTACACTACTCTAATGCAAGCAGTATAGAGGAGAATAGGCGATATCTGGTGATCAAGGGGGGGCTTGCCTGGTTGCTCTGGCAGGAGAGAGGGGTCGTCAACTCCGCAGTCGAACTGGGCAGCAGCAGCATCGGTCTCGTAGTCTACCGGAGAGAAGAGGGGGGAGAAACAGTAAATACAATGCAAACATAAGCATAACAGGACAACAAGCAGAGCTAGACGTGTTCTAACACGGTATGAGGTGATACCGGTGAAGGGGGGAAACATCCGGGAAAGTATCCCCGGTGTCCCGTGTTTTCGGACAGATCAACCGGAGGGGGAAAGTTGCAGGTTCACTATGCTAGGGACGCGTGGCGGACGAACGGGCTGCGTATCTGGATTCGCCTCGTCGTTCTGAGCAACTTTCATGTAGAAAGTATTTTCATCTGAGCTACGGATTAAAAGATATGATTTTCTAAAGATTTAATCAGTTTCTGATTTTAATTATTTATTTAAATCTAACATTATCCAAAACAGTGTTTGCTAACGTCAGCATGACGTCAGCAGTCAACAGAGGTGTTGACTGGTCAACTGACGTGTGGGTCCCGCATGTCATTGACTGTTAATTAGCCTAACAGATTAATTAACTAAACTAGGTGATTAGGTTAATCTAATCAGGATTAATTAAGTTAATTAATTCTTTAATTAATTAACTAATTAATATTTTAATTATTTTATTATTATTATTATTTTTAGATCCCCTTTTTTTATTTTCGTTCTGGGGCTGGAGGCCCCACTTGTCATAGGCCCATAGGGGGCACTGGCCCATTGGTCATTGGCCCATAGGCCAAAGTGGATCGGGCGCTACGGGCGCAACGGGCGCCGTGCGTCGGGCGTCCGCCCGAACGGAACTGGCGAGGGGGGCGCGGCGAGGCTCCGGCCAAGGGGGAGTGGAGGTGGCCGTAGTGGCGCGGCAGAGGACGCGCGCTTCCAGGGGGTTCGCGGGCGCTGTGACGGGCGGCGACAGAAGCAGCTACAGCAGAGCCGCGGGCGAGTGCGGCTCGCGGGCACGGGGAGGAGGAGGTCCGGGGCGCGCGCTGGGGGCAACGACGGGTACGCCGAGGTGTGCGCGCGTGGAACTGTGCGGGGGATGGAGCGGAGCCACGGGGCTTGCGGGCGCGAGCGCCGGCGGCCAGGGGCTGGGCGCGCGACGACGGGAGGGGCGTGGGGAGGCGCGGGCGCACAGCGAGCGCGGGTGCACGCGGCAAGCGCGAGTGCGCGCGGGGGAGGGAGGGGAGGAACGTGCAGGGGAGGGGAAGCTCACATCGCGGAGCAGGGAACGGGGCAGTGGGCTCGGGGAAGGTCGGGGGGACGACGGGGACGACGTGCGTAGGGGGGCAGTCCGGCGGGGGAGGGCGAAGCAGTCCGGCGGGGAGGGAGCTTTGGGCGACGCGGTCCTGACGGCGACGGGGCGCAGCGTCGGGGTCCTCCTCCTCTCGATCCCGATCCAATCGGGGGAGAGAGGGGAGGGGTGAGATATTTTCGGGGGGGTGTGGGTGTTTGGGCTAGGGTTTCCTCCCTGGTGGGGGGTTATGGAGGGGAGGTAGCGGGCCGGCCGGCTGGGCTTGGGGGTTGGCCCAGTTGGGCCACGGCCCAGGGGGGGTTCTCCTTTCCTTTTTTTGATAGTCTTAGGTTTTAGTTTTTCTGTTTTGTTTTTCCTTTTTTTTATTTTCTTTTATTATCTCTTTTCTGTTTAAATTCATCTAAATGTAATTAGGCATTTTATAAAAAGGGGTTTGCTGCACCATAATTACCTTTGCAATATTTGACACGGTCCAAACATTTTTGTTTTAAAGTTTGAAAACTTTGTTTGTTTGCCAAAAATTCAAGTTTGAATTCGAATCGTTTTGAACTAACGCGAATTAGCGACAGTAACGGAGGTGACATGGCGTCATTAGCAGAGGTTACTGTAGCTTGATTATCCGGGCATCACAATTCTCCTCCACTACAAGAAATCTCGTCCTGAGATTTAAGAGGTAGTGAAAGGGGGGAAGGTTTGGTTATGAATCTAGCGGGTCTTCTCATCCTGGCTTGCTCTTCTCGAAGAGAACCGGTCCAATACATTGATGTCTTCATTTCTATGCTTCAGGTCCTTATGATGAAGTCGGCATCCTTTCTTCGGGATCTTCATCGTATTTACGAATATGTAACGGGGTAGATCGGAAACGACAGAATGCTATAAGGGTAATAACCTGGGATTAACCCATGAATGAGCATATGAGTACCTCTCGAGTTGAACAAATAGAACACATCGAGAGTAAAGTTGGAAGGTCCAACAAGAAGTTTCAGGCAGCCAGGCAATTGTTCAATGCCTAGTGAGAAGGTGAAAGGGGTTTCAAGCAACGGAATAATTATTTTTTTATGCCAGAATTGATGATCTCATCGGAAGGTGGCTCATGAATTACATACGAGTCCACGCGGGAGGAATAACTTTGGGAACAGGGGGGTGTACAGGAGAGTCAGGTTTCGATCCTGGGACCTGTGGGTTATGGGCCCACCATGTGGGTTGAAAGTAGGAAGGGTGGTGACATCTTGCACAACCGCGACAGGGAGGCATGTCAGTGAATAGCTTGTCAGCTATGTCGGCCACAATGTCGGTACCAAGGACGGGGAACGAAGAGAGCAATTTTCCTGCTTGTTGAACGAGGCAAACCAATTGGCAAAGTTATCACCCATCGGTGGTTACCGGAATGTCATCAACAATAGTAACATGATCTTACTGACAAAGTTGTACACCGATGTGTTTGCACAAGCAGGGAATTATTACTGCTGAGATCATATAGATCACAAAAAACGTTAACCCAACAAATGTAAAGAAAAATATGATTATCGGATTAAACAGAACAATGGAATGGAAAATGTGTTTAAACACATATTTCAAAGGTATAATCCTTCGGAAGGACGAGCAGAGCATGATATCCATGACAAGATATAATGTAGTAAACTCTTTAGGTAGGGGAGAGAATTTTCATGACATTACCCATACAGCGGTGTTTGGATACTCGAGCAGGAAACATTTAGTATTGGGCTTCAAATGTTTTTGTTGAAAATCAGAGTACCATAGAAATGCTTCGAGATAGCATTGACATGGTCATCAGGTGAAGATCAGACTTTGGAAACACCAAGGATCCATCAGGAATAACTGGTAAAATAAGTCTTACAGTTTCCCCATGGAAGAATGGGTAACCTTGCTGAAAAGGGAACTACAACAATAGGCCTCCGACCAGGTGTGCTAGGCACGACATCACCTTACCGGGTCACATAAAGACCGTTGTTATAACTCTTGGAAATAAGTTCCAACCATCATATCTGACCGAGATCCAGATCTGATTGGTGTTTGGATACCTCAGGCTCAGGATGCCTGAGAAGAAAAGGTGCGACACAAAGTAACGAGGTGACATCGTAAGATTCTCGGGGAACGAACTATGGAAGAGAGTTCCAAAACAAGAGTTCATCATTAAACTAAGGAGAGGGTGAGGAGGTGGCTGATGGACTCAGCTACATTCCATTGGGATTCCCAAAAGATGGATTTCCATACTTAAGTGAACAAGGAGATAGCATTTGTCAGAACAAATGATATATGGAAGTATGCTCGAGGAAAGCATACACAATTAAACATTGGTTGAAAGGTGCGCCCAAAATATGGGTTGGGTTGCACGATCAATGTCAGAATGGTGATTCAATAATCATTAGTCTAAGAATGAACGGCCAACCATTAACTTCATAGCAATAGGGTTGCTAGAAGGGCAGAATCCCAACAGCACCGTTCACTTGTTGGTACCCTGGTTGGGATCAACGCGAAGACCAAGAAAGAATGGTGATTATGAGAAGTATCACTATAGCAAGAATTCTTAAGAGGTGGAGCAATCCTCACAACATTCTTGACATCAAAAATGGTAATACTCCGCGGTAGAATCATAACATAAGTTGGATAACAAGGAACTCAAGGTATAACACAAAACAAGAACAAGTTTGTGTTAGAGGAAAGGTAGTAGAGTGGTTGATGATAACACTAATCATCGAGGGCAAGGATTGTTTTTCTCATCATGAATTCCATTGATATCCTGGAAGAGCTCAGAATGTTGATGATGATCACGACACAATTGTCGAGAGGTTTATGCAGGTGTAATCGATCGGCGATGACATCAAGTCAAAGAAATGCTGAAGCAAAAGGTTATTGGAACCAAGGACACGACACAAACTCGAAACCAAGCTTGTTGTTCAAGGAGAAATGATATGACGACGAAAATCGACGCAATCTTAGTTCATCGTTGAAAGTTGTGCTCCGGGAATAAGGACCAGGTAGCATAGTTAAAAAAATTAGTATGATGATGATATAGCTGATCAGGCTAGGAATGACCTAAAGGATTATTAAACTCGTAAGCAACAAAAATTACTTAGAGTTATTGAATCGGAGTGCTGAATCGATTCACTTATCGGTGTTCTTGGTTAACAAACAACCCAGAAGCATGAAGTGACAAAGACAGGGTAAAGGTAGTACTCCATCAAAGGACAGGGTAATGTAGTGCAATGGCGTGATATCCTCGAGATACCGGGGGTTACTCGACGACAGACCAAAGTAGAGGTTGGTCTGGGGTATTGCTTTGCAGAGGACAAGTGTTTAAACTTGCCCAAGAAATGGGATCAAGGAAGAACATATGGTCGGAACCACGATTGCAAAAGGCCAGATCCCAGATATAAGATGAACTTATACCAAGGGAATAATTAATATAAGAGAAGCTTTTAATGATAAGATCTACATCTTGTCCATGGGCATGAACACAAAGTTCAAGGTCGACTCCCACTTCTTTAATGCATAACCTTTCATTCACTTCTCGCCTTCAACGAAATTGTGTGTTGTAATTTTATTTGACATAACACTAGTAGAGTATGACCCATAGTAGTTTCCGGGTTCACACAGTTTAGAGAAGGCAGGTGTCCAACCCATCGGGGCCTCTTAGGAACATATACCACAAACTTCAGGAGTAAATGACACAAGCTCGATAGCAGAGCATGGTTGACAAAGCAGAGGATACAATTTACCAAATGCGGTATATATCCAAATGAAGGACATTGTCGGATAAAATCCAACAAAGGATCTGGGGTGAGTATCGACACAGAACCAGAGGAAGAAGCAAGGCAAAGACATTGGATTATAGAAACAACTGAATAACTTAGAGCTCAATTGCTAAGGAATTATGATTTACAAAGCGAAGGATCAGAAGCAAATGCTCTGATCAAGGATGGATAAGTTCAATAGACTTAGGGGCACAATCGACGACAATTTAACTGGTGAGAACCATCTCATGATAAAAACGATGTCTGAGCCGGAAGGATGAATTCTAGGATCTGATTGAGGATTGCGAGCTTTCGCAACAAATCGAATCAACAGACTCAAAATGACAATGACAATGGATGTCAACAAGATTACTAGACTTATGGGATTAACCATAATGCAAGCAATCAAGAATTTCGAGAGCAATAGGATGCTCAAGATTTTGGGAAGATCGAATGATATTTCGAGGATTGGTGACATACATGAATCAACTGGGGATGAGTGGATACTCGGTAAGTGCGAGAAATTATCCGTAGTGGTATTCGTGTAGCAAAGAACTGCAAGGCAGTAGGCACAAAGTATTCTCGGAACATTAAAGAGAATTTCGAGGTATCTTGTAATAACAAGATCGACTGGGAATAAAAGTAAGCACGACATGTGTAAGTAATTATCCATAGGGATATTTCGGTGGAAGGGAATTGCAAAAGCAACGGGCACAAGGTCTCGAGAGAAAATCGGAGAGTATCTTCGAAATCTTCTGGTGCAGCCGGCGATCATCTGGACTGAAGGGGCTCTCGGGGAGAAAGTATTTTCGAGAACCTAAAGTTAGATTTTAGTAAAAATCGTTTAACCCGAATAGAAGAGAGTCCAGAATCCCGGAGTAAAGATCGAGGAGTAAAAGATCCTAATACCACCCAATGGCGACGTGGGCCCATGGGCCGCACAGCCATGTTAGTAAAAGTTTTGCAATGTCTAGACTCAACTTCGGCCAAGGAGTGTGGAAGGGGGATTCCTACAGGCAGTCGGCTCTGATACCAACTTGTGACGCCCCCGATTCAATCGTACACTAATCATGCACGCAAACGTGTACGATCAAGATCAGGGACTCACGGAAAGATATCACAGCACAACTCTAAAAATATAAATAAGTCATACAAGCATCATAATACAAGCCAGGGGCCTCGAGGGCTCGAATACAAGTGCTCGATCATAGACGAGTCAGCGGAAGCAACAATATCTGAGTACAGACATAAGTTAAGCAAGTTTGCCTTAAGAAGGCTAGCACAAACTGGGATACAGATCGAAAGAGGCGCAGGCCTCCTGCCTGGGATCCTCCTAAACTACTCCTGGTCGTCGTCAGCAGCCTGCACGTAGTAGTAGGCACCTCCAGTGTAGTAGTCGTCATCGACGGTGGCGTCTGGCTCCTGGACTCCAGCATCTGGTTGCGACAACCAGAAAGAAAGGAAAGGGGGAAACGGGGGGAGAAAGCAACCCTGAGTACTCATCCAAAGTACTCGCAAGCAAGGAGCTACACTACATATGCATGGGTATATGTGTAAGGAGGCCATATCAGTGGACTGAACTGCAGAATGCCAGAATAAGAGGGGGATAGCTAGTCCTATCGAAGACTACGCTTCTGGCAGCCTCCGTCTTGCAGCATGTAGAAGAGAGTAGATTGAAGTCCTCCAAGTAACATCTCCAAGTAGCATCTCCAAGTAACATCTCCAGTAGCATCGCATAGCATAATCCTACCCGGCAATCCTCTCCTCGTCACCATGTTAGAGAGCGATCACCAGGTTGTCTGTGGAACTTGTCTGGGTGTGTTTTATTAAGTATCCGGTTCTAGTTGTCATAAGGTCAAGGTACAACTCCGGGTCGTCCTTTTACCGAGGGACACAGCTATTCGAATAGATAAACTTCCCTGCAGGGGTGCACCGCATAACCCAACACGCTCGATCCCATTTGGCCGGACACACTTTCCTGGGTCATGCCCGGCCTTGGAAGATCAACACGTCGCAGCCCCACCTAGGCACAACAGAGAGGTCAGCACGCCGGTCTAACTCCTATGGCGCAGGGGTCTGTGCCCATCGCCCTTTGCACACCTGCACGTTGCGAACGCGGCCGGAAGCAGAACTAGCCCCCTTAATACAAGTGCAGGCTTACGTTCCAATCCGGCATGTGCCACTCAGTCGCTGATGTCAAGAAGGCTTCGGCTGATACCACGACGTCGGGATACCCATAACTACTCCTGCGTAGATGGTTAGTGCGTATAGACCAAATGGCCAGACTCAGATCAAATACCAAGATCTCGTTAAGCGTGTTATTATGAAGCAACCACGGACGCCGACCAGGGCCAGGCCCACCTCTCGCCTAGGTGGTCTCAACCTGCCCTGTCGCTCCGCCACAAAGATCCACACAGAGGGCCGTCGGGACAAAGGTCCTTTCAGCCCCCAATCCGTGAATCACTCGCGGGTACTCTTCGAGCAGACTCGACTTTAGTCACCATCTGTATAGTATGTATGTATGTATAGTATATACCCGTGATCACCTCCCAAGTGATCACGGCCCGATAGTATAGCAAGGCAGACCGACAAGAATGTAGGGCCAATGATGATAAACTAGCATCCTATACTAAGCATTTAGGATTGCAGGTAAGGTATCAACAGATGTAGCAACAATGTCAGACTATGCATCAGAATAGGATCAACGGAAAGCAGTAACATGCTACACTACTCTAATGCAAGCAGTATAGAGGAGAATAGGCGATATCTGGTGATCAAGGGGGGGCTTGCCTGGTTGCTCTGGCAGGAGAGAGGGGTCGTCAACTCCGCAGTCGAACTGGGCAGCAGCAGCGTCGGTCTCGTAGTCTACCGGAGAGAAGAGGGGGGAGAAACAGTAAATACAATGCAAACATAAGCATAACAGGACAACAAGCAGAGCTAGACGTGTTCTAACGCGGTATGAGGTGATACCGGTGAAGGGGGGAAACATCCGGGAAAGTATCCCCGGTGTCCCATGTTTTCGGACAGATCAACCGGAGGGGGAAAGTTGCAGGTTCACTATGCTAGGGACGCGTGGAGGACGAACGGGCTACGTATCTGGATTCGCCTCGTCGTTCTGAGCAACTTTCATGTAGAAAGTATTTTCATCTGAGCTACAGATTAAAAGATATGATTTTTTGAGAATTTAATCAGTTTCTGATTTTAATTATTTATTTAAATCTAACATTATCCAAAACAGTGTTTGCTGACGTCATCATGACGTCAGCATGACGTCAGCAGTCAACAGAGGTGTTGACTGGTCAACTGACGTGTGGGTCCCGCATGTCATTGACTGTTAATTAGCCTAACAGATTAATTAACTAAACTAGGTGATTAGGTTAATCTAATCAGGATTAATTAAGTTAATTAATTCTTTAATTAATTAACTAATTAATATTTTTATTATTATTATTTTTTTTAGATCCCCTTTTTTTATTTTCGTTCTGGGGCTGGAGGCTCCACTTGTCATAGGCCCATAGGGGGCACTGGCCCATTGGTCATTGGCCCATAGGCCAAAGTGGATCGGGCGCTACGGGCGCAACGGGCGCCGTGCGTCGGGCGTCCGCCCGAATGGAACTGGCGAGGGGGGCGCGGCGAGGCTCCGGCCAAGGGGGAGTGGAGGTGGCCGTAGTGGCGCGGCAGAGGACGCGCGCTTCCAGGGGGTTCGCGGGCGCTGTGACGGGCAGCGACAGAAGCAGCTGCAGCAGAGCCGCGGGCGAGTGCGGCTCGCGGGCACGGGGAGGAGGAGGACCGGGGCGCGCGGGCGCGCGCTGGGGGCAACGACGGGTACGCCGAGGTGTGCGCGCGTGGAACTGTGCGTGGGATGGAGCGGAGCCACGGGGCTTGCGGGCGCGAGCGACGGCGGCCAGGGGCTGGGCGCGCGACGACGGGAGGGGCGTGGGGAGGCGCCGGTGCACAGCGAGCGCGGGCGCACGCGGCAAGCGCGAGTGCGCGCGGGTGGGAGAGGGGAGGAACATGCAGGGGAGGGGAAGCTCACATCGCGGAGCAGGGAACGGGGCAGTGAGCTCGGGGAAGGTCGGGGGGGACGACGGGGACGACGTGCGTAGGGGGGCAGTCCGGCGGGGGAGGGCGAAGCAGTCCGGCGGGGAGGGAGCTCCGGGTGACGCGGTCCTGACGGCGACGGGGCGCAATGTCGGGGTCCTCCTCCTCTCGATCCCGATCCAATCGGGGGAGAGAGGGGAGGGGTGAGATATTTTCGGGGGGGTGTGGGTGTTTGGGCTAGGGTTTCCTCCCTGGTGGGGGGTTATGGAGGGGAGGTAGCGGGCCGGCCGGCTGGGCTTGGGGGTTGGCCCAGTTGGGCCATGGCCCAGGGGGGTTTCTCCTTTCCTTTTTTTTGATAGTCTTAGGGTTTAGTTTTTCTGTTTTGTTTTTCCTTTTTTTATTTTCTTTTATTATCTCTTTTCTGTTTAAATTCATCTAAATGTAATTAGGCATTTTATAAAAAGGGGTTTGCTGCACCATAATTACCTTTGCAATATTTGACACGGTCCAAACATTTTTGTTTTAAAGTTTGAAAACTTTGTTTGTTTGCCAAAAACTCAAGTTTGAATTCGAATCGTTTTGAACTAACGCGAATTAGCGACAGTAACGGAGGTGACATGGCGTCATTAGCAGAGGTTACTGTAGCTTGATTATCCGGGCGTCACACTACGGGACTTGCTAACTTCAACACAAGCATTCTTTAAATTCATAATCACCCAACTAGCATGACTTTAATATCACTACCTCCATATCTCAAAACAATTATCAAGTATCAAATTGATCATAGCATCCAATTCACTTCCTATGATAGTTTTTATTATACCCAACTTGGATGCCTACCATTCTAGGACCAATTTTATAACCATAGCAAATACCATACTGTTCTAAAAGACTCTCAAAATAATATAAGTGAAGCATGAGAGACTAGAAATTTCTTCAAAATTAAGACACCACCATGCTCTAAAAGATATAAGTGAAGCACTAGAGCAAAAACTATCAAGCTCAAAAGATATAAGTGAAGCACATAGAGTATTCTAGAAAATTCTAATCAAATAGGCTTCTCCCAAAAGGTGTGTACATCAAGGAAAATTGTGGTAAACTAAAAATCAAAGACTAATATAATACACGACGCTCCAAGAAAAACACATATCATGTGGCGAATAAAAATATAGCTCCAAGTAAAGTTACCAATGAACGAAGACGAAAGAGGGGATGCCTTCCCGGGGCATCCCCAAGCTTAGGCTTTTGGATATTCTTGAATATCTTGGTGTGTCATGGGCATCCCCAAGCTTAGGCTCTTGCGATCCTTTATTCCATAGTCCATAAAAGCTTTACCAAAAACATGAAAACTTCACAACACAAAACTCAACAGGAAATCTTATAAGCTCCGTTAGTGAAAGAAAACAAAACCACCACATAAGATACTGTAATTAACTCATTATTTATTTATTTTGGTGTTACACCTACTGTATTCCAACTTCTCTATGGTTTATAAATTATTTTACTAGCCATAGATGCATCAAAATAAGCAAACAACACATGAAAAACAGAATCTGTCAAAAACAGAACAGTCTGTAGCAATCTGTAACTAACGGAAACTTCTGGAACTCTAAAAATCCTACCAAAATAGTAAGTCCTGGAAAATTTGTTTATTGATCAGCATCAAAAAGAATCAACGCAAAAGCACGTTCCTGTGATTTAACAACATTATATTCGTGCGCGCAAAGTTTCTGTTTTTCAGCAGAATCAAATCAACTATCATCATAGGTTATCCTATAGGTTCTACTTGGCACAAACACTAATTAAAAGATAAAAACACATCTAAACAGAAGGTAGATGCAAGATTTATTACTAAACAGGAATAAAAAAACAAAAAACACAAATAAAATTGGGTTGCCTCCCAACTAGCGCTATCGCTTAACGCCCCTAGCTAGCCATAAAAGCGAAGATAGATCTAAGTAGTGCCATCTTTGGCACTCAACTCATAAGTTGCTCGCATGATAGATTCATAAGGTAATTTGAATTTCTTTCTTGTAAAGTGCTCCATGCCTTTCTTTAATGGAAATTGGAATCTAATATTCCCTTCCTTCATATCAATAATCGCGCCAATCATTCTAAGGAAAGGTCTACCAAGAATAATAGGGCAAGAAAGATTGCAATCTATATCAAGAACGATAAAATCCACGGGCACCAAATTTCTATTTGCAACAATGAGAACATCATTTATCCTTCCCATAGGCTTTTTAATGGTGGAATCCGCAAGGTGCAAATTTAAAGATCAATCATCAAGATCATGGAAACCTAGAATATCACATAAAGTTTTCGGAATCGTGGAAACACTAGCACCCAAATCACACAAAGCAAAACACTCATGATCTTTAATTCTAATCTTTATAGTAGGTTCCCACTCATCATTAAGTTTTCTAGGTATAGAAACTTCCAAATTAAGTTTTTCATCATAAGATTGCATCAAGGCATCAACGATATGTTTGGTAAAAGCTTTGTTTTAACTATAAGCATGAGGAGAATTAACAACGGATTGCAACAAGGAAATACAACCTTTTAAAGAACAATTATCATAATCAAATTCCTTGAAATCCGAGATAGTAGGTTCAATGTTATTTGAAGTTGTGGCTTCTCCAATCCCACTTTTACCAAATTTAGCATCAAGATCTAAAAACTCTGAACTCTTGGGACGCCTTCTAGGCAAAGTTGATTCATCATCAGTCACATAATTATCAAGATTCATATTGCAAAACATAGATCTAATAGGAGACGCATCAATAACTTTAAGATCCTCATCAATATTTTCATGGAAACTAGAAGAACACACTTTTATAAAGCTATCTTTTTAGGACGCAATCTAGTGTTTCTTTCCTTACACTCATCAATGGAAATTCTCATTACTTTGAGAGACTCATTGATATCATGCTTAGGAGGAGAAGATCTAAGTTTAAGAGAATCAACATCAAGCGAAAGTCTATCAATGTTCCTAGCCAAATAATTAACTTTGAGCAATTTTTCTTCAAGCAAAGCATTAAAATTCTTTTGAGAAATCATAAATTCTTTCACACTATTCTCAAAATCAGAGGGCATCTTATTAAAATTACCATAAGAATTATTGTAGGAATTTCCATAATTATTAGAGGAATTACTAGGGAACGGTCTAGCATTGAAGTTTCCTCTATAAGCATTGTTTCCAAAACTATTCCTACCAACAAAATTCACATCCATAGATTCATTATTATTCTCAATCAAAGAAGACAAAGGCATATCATAAGGATCAAGAGAAGTATTTTTAGTAGCAAACATCTTCATAAGTTCATCCATCTTTCCACTCAAAACATTGATTTCTTCTATAGCATGAACTTTTTTACTAGAAGATCTTTCGGTGTGCCATTGAGAATAATTAGCCATAATATTATCAAGAAGTTTTGTAGCATCTCCTAGCGTGATTTCCATAAACATGCCTCTCGCGGCCGAATCTAAGAGATTTCTAGAAGCAAAGTTCAAACCGGCGTAAAAACTTTGTATAATCATCCATAAATTCAAACCATGAGTAGGGCAATTACGAAGCATCAATTTCATTCTTTCCCAAGATTGGGCAACATGCTCATGATCAAGTTGTTTAAAATTCATAATATCGTTCCTAAGAGTGATAATCTTAGCGGGAGGAAAATACTTAGAGATAAAAGCATCTTTGCACTTGTTCCAAGAATCAACACTATTTTTAGGCAAAGATGAAAACCAAACTTTAGCACAATCTCTATGAGAAAACGGAAATAACTTCAGTTTGACAATATTGTTATCCGTATCTTTCTTCTTTTGCATATCACACAAATCAACAAAGTTTTTTAGATGAGTAGCGGCATCTTCACTAGGAAGGTCGGTGAATTGATCTTTCATAACAAGATTCAGCAAAGCAGTATTGATTTCACAAGACTCAACATCAATAAGAGGAGCAATCGGAGTACTAAGGAAATCATTATTATTGGTATTTGAGAAATCACACAATTTGGTATTATTTTGCGCCATGGCAACAAGTAATCCAACACACAAGCAAACAAAAAAAGGCAAGAAAAAATAGAGGAGGAGATTGGGAAAGAGAGGGCGAGTAAAACGGCAAGGGTGAAGTGGGGGAGAGGAAAACGAGAGGCAAATGGCAAATAATTTGAATGCGAGGGAGATGGGTTTGTGATGGGTACTTGGTATGCCTTGACTTGAGCGAAGACCTCCCCGGCAACGGCGCCAGAAATCCTTCTTGCTACGTCTTCAGCTTGCGTTGGTTTTCCTCGAAGAGGACAGGGTGATGCAGCAATAGTAGCATAAGTATTTCCCTCAGTTTTTGAGAACCAAGGTATCAATCCAGTAGGAGGCTCCTCAAAAGTCGCACGCACCTACACAAACAAACAAAGAACTCGCAACCAACGCAATAAAGGGGTTGTCAATCCCTTCATGGCCACTTGCGAAAGTGAGATCTAATAAAGATAGTAAGATAAGATAAATATATTTTTGGTATTTTATAATATAGATGCAAAAAGTAAAGATGCAAATAAAAGTAGATTGAAAGAAAATATGATAAGAGATAGACCCGGGGGGCATAGGTTTCACTAGTGGCTTCTCTCAAGATTGCATAAGTATTACGGTGGGTGAACAAATTACTGTCGAGCAATTGATAGAAAAGCGAATAATTATGAGATTATCTAGGCATGATCATGTATATAGGCATCACGTCCGCAACAAGTAGACCGACTCCTGCCTGCATCTACTACTATTACTCCACACATCGACCGACTCCTGCCTGCATCTAGAGTATTAAGTTCATAAGAACATAGTAATGCATTAAGCAAGATGTCATGATGTAGAGGGATAAACTCAAGCAATATGATATAAACCCCATCTTGTTATCCTTGATGGCAACAATACAATACGTGCCTTGCAACCCTTTTTGTCACTGGGTAAGTACACCGCAAGATTGAACCCAAAGCTAAGCACTTCTCCCATGGCAAGAAAGATCAATCTAGTAGGCCAAACCAAACTGATAATTCAAAGAGACTTGCAAAGATAACTCAATCATACATAAAAGAATTCAGAGAAGATTCAAATATTATTGATAGATAAACTTGATCATAAACCCACAATTAATCAGATCTCGACAAACACACCGCAAAAAGAGTTTACATCGAATAGATCTCCACAAGAGAGGGGGAGAACATTGTATTGAGATCCAAAAAGAGAGAAGAAGCCATCTAGATAATAACTATGGACCCGTAGGTCTGTGGTAAACTACTCACAACTCATCGGAGGGGCAAGGATGTTGATCTAGAAGCCCTCTGTGGTCGATTCCCCCTCCGGCAGAGTGCCGGCGAAGGCTCCAAGATGAGATCTCGTGGATACAGAAGGTTATGGTGGTGGAAATTGTGTTTCGTCTGCCCCCTGGATGTTTTCGGAGTACGTAGGTATATATAGGAGGAAGAAGTACGTCGGTGGCCGCCCGAGGGGCCCACGAGACAGGGGGCGTGCCCTGTAGGGTGGCGCGCTCTCCTACAGTGGGACGCGGCGACTCGCTGCGCGCGCGTGCAAAACATGGGCTCTTGGCGCGCCCAGCGCAGGCACGCGAGGTGTTTGGCAAAATGCCAGGGCATGCCAGGAGACTTGGGTGGGGCTGGGGATTACCAGGTCTAGGCTAGGGTCATCTAGGAGCTTAGTTGACAAGCTTGTTGGGTCAGGAGATCAAGTTTACAATGCAAACTAAAGATCATGCCAAATATGTGCATGTACTCAAGGTGTTTGACAGAATGCCACAGGAATCTAGGCATCTCTTGGGGTGTCCAAAAACTCCAGACCAGTGTCTCTTTAGATGATGAAGAGGGTGGTAAGGTTAGTTTGTTAAAAACAAAAACTTGTTAGTGTATGTTTTTGAGAAAACCATTTCTGGACAGAAAGAAAAGGGCATAGTTTCATGGACCAAAGATACTCTAGTTGGTGCATTCTCCTACACTTAAGGGTTTTGTAGGGAGGACTATAAGCAGGAAAAAGAATCATGGGCAACAGAGCAACAGAAAATGGGGTTGCATTAGAAAATGCCAAACTGGACCAGAGAGCAAAAGAGGATGGTTTGCTCAAATTTTTCAAAGAACATTAGTGGATTTTTGCACAAAGTTGAATAATATACTCCTACTAACATCCCCTAATTTTCGTGGAAGTTTTAAAGAAATATTTAAATAGGTTGTAGTGCAAAAGTACCAAGTGGACCAGATTTGAAAACTTGGGGTAAAGCTCAAAATCTCCAAATGACTAAAGGGCATTTTTGCATAAAAGTGATTTAGGGACATCATATGTCATCCCCAAATTTTGGTGGGATTTTGAAATAAGTTTATCAAAGGGTTTCAGTGCAAAAGAGGCTCTAAAGCTAGTGAAAAATCATTTTTAAAAGAAATAAAGCTCAGGGAAAATCATCATATAAATAATTCTTCTGATAAAAGAAATGTTTCAAGAGAGGGTATACAAGCCCAACAACATTTTTGAAAAGTTTTTACTTGGGGCAAAAACTCCACAATATCAAAGAAAAGAAAGGTTCTGAAATCAAAGATAAATCCAGAAAATAAAAAATTTAATTTCCTGGCAAAATTTTAATAAACAAAACATGGTCAAATTTTTGGGGTGTTACATCATGGTGGATAAATTCACCAAATGGATAGAGGCCAAACCAGTCAAAATGGCCGAATCCGGACCAGTGATAGACTTCATATCAGGGGTTGTACATCGTTACGGTGTCCCCCATGGCATCATCACCGGCAATGGCTCCAACTTCACAGCTGATGAGGTGAAAACTTGGTGTGGCAACATGGGCATTAAGCTCGATTACGCCTCCGTCTATCACCCACAAACAAACGGTCAAGTCGAACAAGCAAATGGTCTTATTATGAGCGGCATCAAACCCAGACTAGTGCGATCCTTGAAGGAATCATACACGCACTGGGTCGAGGAGCTTGACTCCGTACTATGGGGGCTGCAGACCACGCCAAATCGCACTACCGGATACACACCATTCTTCATGGTGTACGGCACAGAGGCGGTATTGCCATGTGACATCATTCATGACTCACCTGAAGTGCGCATGTACGAAGAGAGAGAAGCCGAGCTTGATCGGCAGGACAGTCTAGATGCCCTGGAGGAGGAGCGCAACATTGCAAAAGCCCGTTCCGCATTCTATCAGCAACAGGCTCGCAGGTATCAAAGCAGAGAAGTACGGGCCAAAACATATAACATTGGAAAACTCGTTCTACGCCTACCGGAGAAGAAAAAGGACAAGCTCAAACCCAAGTGGGAGGGTCCCTTCATCATTGATAAAGTTCTCACCGGAGGAGCATACCGCCTGCCTGATTCATCAGATAATCAACTCGAGCCGAACCCATGGAATGCGGCCAGACTCCAAAGATTTGACGCCTAGTGCCGAACTTTGTGTTCGTCCCCTTCCCTCCACCTTTTTTATTATTATTATTTATATATATCCTCTCTCTTTCCTTTCATGGATCTGAAGCTTTAAGTGTGACTCGACTACACACTCTTGATGCGCTATGCGCGCTCACTATACATGGGGGCTTCTTATACAGAAGCTTAATATAATTACCTTCAGGGCATCATGCCCACTGCATACGTGTCGCTTTTACATATGTACCTTTTCTTCACCATTATATGCATAGATATGACTTAAGTTTTGGCCAAGCTGGGTTGCCTGGCTCCTGTGTTTATGCCCTACGTTCCCGTTAGTTCGGCTAGGGCATAAGGGTAGCACCTCTGTGATTGTTACTGCCGGGTACGCCGGACGTGTACCTCAGACTGGGTGAAGCCGAAAGCTAGCGTTCTTAAGGGAATATTTGGTCGGTGAACTAAAGTTGTTTCTTACCTCTTACAATACAAACCCCTAGATGTTTCATATATTGCGTCTCTGTTTGCAGTTTGGACATGCACATTAATGCATGCGTGCCCAGGGAAAGGAACCCTTAACAGAACTATTCTCCCTGGAAGATGTTTCTTACTATCCATGTAATATAACATAGCTAGTTGGGTACTTGTCTGTTCAAGAACTAATGACCCCTACGCCTGGTTTCCACACGTACCCCGGTTTACATAACTGAGCGGGTATTCGGAAATACTCCGGACTGTCGGGTCCGGAGGCCGAAGCGAAAAGGTTCGCCATGACAAATGATTTACAATCCGACTAGGGACAAAATATGTCAATTGAAGTAGACGGTCACTTAGACCCACACACTTCTTCTTCTATGCCATCCAACAGGCTGTCTAGCCTACAATCCTGTTGGGAATACTTGGCGGCTAATCCTACCTGGTCATATACCAGACTAATGAGAATCTCTTTCCCATCTGACCCTATAGGTCCGACCAGGGCCATGTGATTCGGATCAACCTTGATGTACCATGTTTTTACCATGGCCCAAGCTTCCCTCGCACCTTGTCGGCAGGCCGATATCTTCAATAATTGGAAGCGCCACCGCGCTCCCTTGAGTAGCTGTACAAGCTCCCTGATGCTTCCTGGTAGGGAGTCGGATGGCCACAAGGCCTTGGCAGTACCCTGCATCACCTGCCGAACTTGTTCGTGCAGTTGCGAAAGCTCTTGCAGAAGATCGCCTGACGATCCTGGCATCTCCTCTTCAGGACGACCAGTCAGTATACCTACAGACCTAACTCTGTTAGTCCGTTTCTTCGCCGAACTGTATAAAGGTTCGTTTGAGAACATACTAAAAATGCCGCGTTGAAGCCTCTTATTCTCCTGCACGGAGTCAGCAAGCTGGGCCCGAACATCTTTCAATTCCACGCCCAGCCAGGTATTGGCATCCTGGAGATCGTTTTTCTCTCGCCTGACCCGTGTAAGTACACGCTCACCGGCCTCTAGTTGTCGTTGCGCTCGTTGTTCATCCTCTTGTAGGATCTCCGGATTCACTCCGGGATTACCTGCGGAATCTATTGTTAGATCTGCAAACCTGCCGAGTACTAAATGGTATAGGTAATTACGTTTTTTATCGATCAAGAAAAATATTACCAGATGAGGCCTTCTTGGATTCCTCCATTTCGGCAGTTGCGGCCCTTAGTCGGGCTTTGCACTTCTCCAGCTCTTGAGACAAATGGGAGTTCTTCTCTGTAAGAACCTATTCATACAATGATCCTTAAATCAGTTGTGCCAACTGTTTCATGTCTCAGGGGCTACTGATATGCATAATTATTAGATTTTGCTTACCCGTATATCTTTTAAATATTGGTCTGTGGCTCTAGCAAGCCCATTTTGAGCAGCTCGGATGTACGTGTCTCCTGAGTTGAAGGCATTGAACGCCTCTTCGGAGAAGTTACGGTCGCGGAGTGCGGTCCGCCGACGCCGATGATTCATAGCGCTCTCCACTTTGGAATTTGTAGCGGATATTCTATCTGCATCCTCTGTAGGAGGACCGTCTGGTGTTGTCTCCACGTTAGCCTCCACCCTTGAGGCCGGTTCTGGAGTTCGGCTGGTAGAGGTGTGGCCGACAGGATCTCCGGACACAGTCCGGCGAGTACTCTTTCTGCCAGGGCACAATGGACATTGTTATATTTCAAAGGCGATAATCACGGAGCAGGTTTTAAATCATACCTCTGCGACGGCGTCTCGGTCCTAACCGCCTTCCTTTTAAGCCTACCCTGCTTGGGCGCCCCTTGTTGATGAGTTGCCGTGGGTTCGGCACGGTGCCCCGATGGCCTTCCCTATAAAGCGCAATACATCTGCGGTGGGTAAGGCCTAAAGAAGGGATCCTTCTTGGAAGTTAAGACTTCGGTTTTACTTACATATGATGCAGGGAGTAGGCCAGGATAGTCGGCAATGATGGACACCAGGGTGCTGTCATAGCTTGCCTGGTAAAACATCCTGTCAATGAGCTCCACAAATACGTCTGAATCTTCTTCGAGACCGGGGTCGAGGGCCCTATTGTGGTCCTCTGGCTGTGGAGGTGGGTTGTGGACCTCCCTCATAGCTTTCCACAGTTCCTGTTATGGACTAGCAAGGTAAATATTTGCAATGAAAGAATGCGGGAATGAATAGAGTTGAGTAAGATAGCAACTCACCCAGCTGGGGGGGTTGTGCATGGAAAATCCATCCCGTGGCTTGATGCGGATGAACTCCTCTTCTTCTCCTTTATACAAATCGGACAATATTTTCGCCAGAGCGGTGGCGAAGTCCGAACCTTTCCGACCGCAGTGGGTGGCATCGTATTCTCCATTGAAGTGACACATGGGATGCCCCCGATACTAGTGGTTGCACCCCCACATTATGCATATTGACATAACCTCGATTATTGTCAATCCGGATTTGGCAAGCGTCTTTATCCTACCCATCAGTTGGAGGACCTCTCTGCTATCTTCCTCCTTGGGGCTCCGGGGACGCCAGCTTCGGCGTTTCTTCAGTGGGGCATTTGTGAACTCGGGAAGACCCATCCGGATAGGGTCAGGAAGGGAGACGTCCTCTATGTAAAACCACTCGGAAGGCCAATCTTCAGATGTCTTCTTTGGAGTGCCGGACAGGTATCCGGTCCTGGCGATGCGCCATATCTCGGCTCCGCCCACTTGGTATATTGATCCCTCCTGATTGCGAGGGATGAGGCAGAACAGCCTTTTCCATAACTCGAAATGAGCTTCGTAGCCCAGAAATAACTCACAAAGGGCGACATAACCTGCGATGTGCAGGTTGGAGGTATGAGTGAAGTTGTGCAGCCGGAGGCCATAATACTCCAGGAGCCCGCAGAGGAACGGATAGATTGGAAATCCGATGCCCCTCAGCAAGTAAGGGACAAGGCATATTTGCTCCCCTGGATGGGTTGGGGAAACTCTCCGCTTGCTCCCCGCCGTCGTAAGTGGCTAATCCGGCTCGGACGGGGACAAGGTATGCAGGTGGGAGAAACTCCTGGGTCTGCAACTCCACTAATTGGCCGTGGGATACGGTACACTTCTCCCAATCACCTGGCTTAGCGTTGTGGGAGCGAGAGGAGGAGCTGCGGTGGCTGGCCATGATGGGATGGTTTTTTTTGGGCGCGCTCTGATGAATCCTCACTTGGGGAAGATGGCATGATTTGGATCTGAGGATCCCCGTCTCTTTAATAGACGATTTACATACATGGTCAGGGTGGCAAGTGTAAAAATGCCCCGACTTCTCGCATTCGCTCGACACGTGGAGGCTGCCATTATTAAGGTACAGAAGCCGATGAGTGCAACATTAATGGGAAGCCAGACACTGCTCGTTACAACAGGTACTCTGGAGAATTTGGAGAAGAACCCACCTTGCAATGCCGAAGACAATCTGTGTGTCGGACTCATCGTCATTGAAGCCTGGTTCAGGGGCTAATGAGGGAGTCCTCGGACAGCCGGACTATATGCTTATGCTGGACTGTTGGACTATGAAGATACAAGATTGAAGACTTCGTCCTATGTCCGGGTGGGACTCTCCTTTGCGTGGAAGGCAAGCTTGGCAATTCGGATATGTAGATTCCCTTCTCTGTAACCGTCTATGTGTAACCCTAGCCCCCTCCAGTGTCTATATAAACCGGAGGGTTTGGTCCGTAGGACAACAACAATCATAATCATAGGCTAGCTTCTAGGGTTTAGCCTCTACGATCTCGTGGTAGATCAACTCTTGTAATACTCATATCATCAAGAACAATCAAGCAGGAAGTAGGGTATTACCTCCATAGAGAGGGCCTGAACCTGGGTAAACATCGTGTCCCCCGCCTCCTGTTATCATTAGCCTTAGATGCACAGTTCGGGACCACCTACCCGAGATCCGCCGGTTTTGACACCGACGGGTAGGGCGCGCCCCCCACCCTCGTGGACAGGGTGTGGGCCCACTGGTCTTGATTCTTTCGCGAGTATTTTTTTATTAATTCCAAAAATATTCTCCGTGGAGTTTCACGTCATTCTGAGAACTTTTATTTCTGCACAAAAATAACACCATGGCAATTCTGCTGAAAACAGCGTCAGTCCGGGTTAGTTCCATTCAAATCATGCAAGTTAGAGTCCAAAACAAGGGCAAAAGTGTTTGGAAAAGTAGATACGATGGAGACGTATCAACTCCCCCAAGCTTAAACCTTTGCTTGTCCTCAAGCAATTCAGTTGACAAACTGAAAGTGATAAAGAAAAACTTTTACAAACTCTGTTTGCTCTTGTTGTTGCAAATATGTAAAGCCAGCATTCAAGTTTTCAGCAAAGATTATGAACTAACCATATTCACAGTAACACTTAGGTCTCATGTTTACTCATATCAATGGCATAATCAACTAGCGAGCAATAATAAATCTCGGATGACAACACTTTCTCAAAATAATCATAATATGATATAACAAGATGGTATCTCGCTAGCCCTTTCTGAGACCGCAAAACATAAATTCAGAGCACCCCTGAAGATCAAGGACTGACTAGACATTGTAATTCATAGTAAAAGAGATCCAGTCATAGTCATACTCAATATAAATTAATAGTAATGCATGCAAATGACAGCGGTGCTCTCCAACTAGTGCTTTTTAATAAGAGGGTGATGACTCAACATAAAAGTAAATAGATAGGCCCTTCGCAGAGGGAAGCAGGGATTTGTAGAGGTGCCAGAGCTCGAGTTTTGAAATAGAGATAAATAATATTTTGAGCGGCAAACTTTAATTGTCAACATAACAACTGAGAGATGTCTATATCTTCCATCCTGCACACATTATAGGCGGTTCCCAAACAGAATGGTAAAGTTTATACTCCCCCACCACCAACAAGCATCAATCCATGGATTGCCCGAAACAACGGGTGCCTCCAACTAACAACAATCCCGGGGAGTTTTGTTTGCAATTATTTTGATTTGATTTGAGCATGGGACTGGGCATCCCGGTGACCAGCCATTTTCTCGTGAGTGAGGAGCGGAGTCCACTCCCCTTGAGAATAACCTGCCTAGCATGGAAGATACAGACAGCCCTAGTTGATACATGAGTTGTTCGAGCATACAAAACAGAATTTCATTTGAAGGTTTAGAGTTTGGCACATACAAATTTACTTGGAACAACAGGTAGATACCACTTATAGGGAGGTATGGTGGACTCATATGGAATAACTTTGGGGTTTATGGATTTTGGATGCACAAGCAGTATTCCCGCTTAGTACAAGTGAAGGCTAGAAAGAGACTGGGAAGCGACCAACTAGAGAGAGACAACAGTCATGAACATACATTAAAATTAATCAACACTGAGTGCAAGCATGACTAGGATATAATCCACCATGAACATAAATATCGTGGAGGCTATGTTGATTTTGTTTCAACTACATGTGTGAACATGTGCCAAGTCAAGTCACTCGAATCGTTCAAAGGAGGATACCACCCTATCATACCACATCACAACCATTTTAATAGCATGTTGGCACGCAAGGTAAACCATTATAAACTCCTAGCTAATTAAGCATGGCATAAGCAACTATAATCTCTAATTGTCATTGCAAACATGTTTATTCATAATAGGCTGAATCGGGAATGATGAACTAATCATATTTACAAAAACAAGATAGGTCGAGTTCATACCAGCTTCTGTCATCTCAATCAGTCCATCATATATCATCATTATTGCCTTTCACTTGCACAACCGAACGGTGCGAATAATAATAATAGTACATGTGCATTGGACTAAGCTGGAATCTGCAAGCATTCAATTCAAGGGAGAAGACAAGGTAATATGGGCTCTTGGTTAAATCAACAATAATGCATATGAGAGCCACTCAACATTTTCATCATGGTCTTCTCCTCTCGACCCCTGAAGAAAAGAAAAGAAATAAAACTATTTACACGGGAAAGCTCCCAACAAGCAAAAGAAGAACGAGAAATCATTTTGAGTTTTCTTTTAATTACTACTACTACAGGCATGGAAAGTAAACTAGCTAAAAGCTATAACTAATTCTTTTTTGGTTTTTCTTAAGGTTTTTCAAACACACAAGAAGAAAGCAAGAAAAAGTAAATAAACTAGCATAGATAGTACAATGAAAAAGTATGAGCACCGACAACTGGAATGAGTGTGTGAACATGAATGTAATGTCAGTGAGAAATACGTACTCCCCCAAGCTTAGGATTTTGGCCTAAGTTGGTCTATGCCCATGGATCGAGGCTACTCTCTCCGGTGTACTGAGGAGTGTCATCTGAGTGCCACTGGTTGGCGATCTCCTCCGGTTCCCACTGATAAACGGACTGTCGATAAGGGTCAAGTGGTGGTTCCTGCTTGGGCTCTCGGGCTGGTGTCAGGCTCCGGTATGCGTAAACGGCCTCCGGCAAGATGAGTATGTGCCAAAAAATATGTTAAACAAGGAGGGTGCAAGCAAGATAATAGTCTCACAGTGAGTTTTATTAAACGGCCTCCAGCATCATCTCCTTATTTTTAACAATAAATTCATGTGCTACCATACTCTTATAATCTAGAAAAATAGGGGGCAGCAACTTTTCTCTTTCTCATAATGCCTAATAGTTATCTTAAAGTGTTTAGCAAGGCATGAAGCAAAGATGCCTCCAAAGATGGGGCCCTTTGTACGGTTCAGACTTAATCGTTTAGCAATAATAGCGCATAAACTAAAAGTGTTATCGCAAAACAAAGCATGGCACAAAATAACGATATCAGGGGCACTAAAGTTTCCACAGTTCCCGCGACCAATTAAGCATCTACTAGCAAATATTGCAAAGTAACGTAGAGCAAGAAAGTGTATGCTAGTAATTCTTGCATCGGAAACCTTCCTCGTCTCCCCTACAGCGATCATATCAATAAATTCATCGACATCACTATGATGTGGTTCCTCTATGCTGCCCACAAAGGGTATCTTGCAAACCCTACAAAAATCATATAGTGACATCTCCTTAACCTCATCATATAAGTGAAACTCCACTGAAGGTGGTGATTTCCTAGCATGGAAATAAAAGTTTTGCACGAAAATATTAGTGAGTAGGAGATACTGATCGAGCTGGTCGTGGAGGAAGTCGGTGAGGCCTGCATTCTCAGCCAAATAATAAAAATCATCATGAATCTCGGCTGTTCTCAAGAACCATCACAAGGCCATTCACACGGCTGAACTTTCGCAGTGCAAGGGAGATTATATTTGGGCTTTTTATCCAATTCACTTTGCTTGTCCTTCGAGCTTCGGCTCTCAGAGCCCCTCAAAAATCTCTTCATTATTTTCTGAAAAACTCTGAAATTTTTAGTAACTCGAAATAAAAGTGAACCAAACTCAACAAAATTGTTAGCAACCAGTCCCTCAAGTGCCTAGAGACTATATCATGCATAAGAACTACTTGGGACCAAATAAATTTACATGCAAGCTCAAGAACAGGGTCACCTTAGTAGCAAAAATTTGCAATGAATAAAGCACTAGAACAAAAACTAATTGGACCATTGGAGGAGTCACATACCAAAGAACAATCCCCCAAAGCAGTTTTGTGAGTGGAGCTTTGAGCAAGGAGATTGAAAATGGCAGCAAGATGAGCTAGAACTCGTGCTTGAGCTGGTTGGTGATTTTCTTGGGAGGAAGAAGGAGTGCGTGGGTGCTGGAATAAGTGGAGGGGAGCCACCAGGGGCCCACGAGGCAGGGGGCACGCCCAAGGGGGTAGGGCGTGCCCTGGACCATCGTGGCCAGGTGCTGGCTCACCTTGATGTGTTCTCAGTGCCAAATATTCTCAAATATTCTAGAAAAAATCATATTTCATTTTCAGGGCATCTGCAGAACTTTTATTTTCGGGGTGTTTTTTTATTGCAAGGATAATTCAGAAAACAGACAGAAAATACTTTTTTGCTTTATTTAATCTAAATAACAGAAAGTAAAAGGAGGGTACAAAAGGTTGTGCTTTCTAACTTCATCCATCTCATGCTCACCAAAAGGAATCCACCAACAAGGTTGATCAAGTCTTGTTAACAAACTCATTTCGGATCGCATGAAACCGGAGAATTTTCGAATAGCACTAAGTTACCTCAACGGGGATATGTATGTCCCCAACAATAAGAATATGATATTTCTTCTTGACAGTAGGAAGAGGAAATTCAAAATCTCTAATAGTAATAGTTCGAATTTTTCCAATAGAATTGATACTTTGAACTTGAGGTTGTTTCCTCGGAAAGTGTACCGTATGCTCATTACCATTAACATGAAAAGTGACATTGCCTTTGTTGCAGTCAATAACAACCCCTGTAGTATTCAAAAAAGGGTCTACCAAGGATAATCGACATACTATCGTCCTCGGGTGTCGGTGTACTAAAGTAGGGGGGTACCTTAGTATCCCGAACTTGTGCACGGGCAGTCGCAGCGACCCACGGCAGGGCTTGCCGGGCGTCCGCCAAGATCCTCCACGGCTACTTTGATGCCATTCAAGAACAGAGTACTCAAGCTAAAGCCCCGGCAAGAGGAGCTTGCCGGGAAGGCCAACCAAGGCCCCGGCAAGAGGAGCTGGCCGGGAAGAATACAAGGTCCCAGCAAGAGGAGCTTGCCGGGAAGGCCAACCAAGGTCCCGACAAGAGGAGCTGGCCGGGAAGAAGACAAGACCCCGGCAAGAGGAGCTTGCCGGGAAGGCCACTCAAGGCATTTCTAGAAACTTGCCGCAACGCCCCGCGCGTCCCGGCAAGGCCCGGCGAGCGGCAAGCTTGCTGGTGCGACAAGACGAGGGCCGCGGCAAGGCACTTGCCGCGGCAAGGCTGCCACTCTGCGCCCACGCTCCAGCACATCCGACGACGTGTCGCCACAGGATCGCTCCTGGTGCATGTGGCGGGCAGCTGTGCAGCATGGCGGTGCGAGGTGGCAAGTGAAGCTGACAAGGAAGCCATCGTGGCAATCGGTGGCGCCCCTAACGGTCGTTTCCTTGCACTGTTGGGGCGACCAGACGGGCATTAAATGCCCTTGTCCCCTGCTGTCAGAGTTAGGTAGGGGACACTGTTGGTAGTAGTTGTACCAACCCGCATTCTTACCTTTCTACCCCTCTTTCTACGCTGCCACCTGTCGGTGACCCCTTTAACCTATAAAAAGGAGGCCCATGCGCACGTAGAGGAGGTTCGGAATTTTTGGTTCCGCAGCTTGGAGGTTCGGTCCAGTCGACACACACAACACCACCATACGCTCGCTCTCGAGCAAGATCAAAATAAAAACACAAAGCAGCAGTAGGAGTTTTATCTCTCCGGAGAGCTCCGAAGCTGGGTAAAAATCGCCCGTGTCCCCGCGCGCGCCCGACCTCGATCTGCTCTGCGCGCGGCCTCCGCCCCCCTGCCGGACTAGAAGGGCCCCCCCTCCCCCGTGCCCCATAGGTGCTCGTGGCCACGGAAAGAGACGTGCCCCGACATCTCTGGCGCGCCAGGTAGGGGGCGCGTCGAGGTCGTGAACATCTGATCCGATCTCCGCGCGCGCTGCATCAACGCCTTCATCAACATGCCACCGAAGAAGAAGCCTTCGGAAGTGGCCGCTCCGTCTACATCGATTCCGCCACCACCGCCGGAGCAAACGGGCGGTGGAGTGGACGCCGGCGGAGGAGTGGGCGCCGACGGTGGGACTCACGTTGTCACCAGATCCAAAAACAAGGCCCCGCAAGCGTCGGCGACCGTGCAGACACCGCGCCCTTCCCATGAAGTGCAAGGTCGACAACGCCCCGGTGCTCCTAGCACCGTGCTCGCGTTGGAACAAGGCCAAGCTGGTGGGTCGCGGGACGCTCGAGGTCAGCATGCACGCCCGCATGCTGGCGCGAGCGAGGTACGGTCGCCCGGGCGGGGTGTTGCGCCTCCCAATCCAGTTGGGAGTCCGAGCACATCCCGCTCCTCGCGCCGCTCGTCGCCGCCACCACCCAAGACAGCAGAGGAAGCGCTGGCCCGAGCCCAGCTGCTTCTAGACTACCCTCCGGTGCCGCACAAGATCGACGACTGGAGGATGACCATATACAGTCTCATCGGCTTCGCCAACGGCGACAAGCCCCGGCAACCGAGCGCATCGAGGCCCCGGCAAGGCGCCCAGGAGCAAGCCGACGCCGACAAGACCGCCGGGGGTGCCACCTCCGTGCACTCCCAGCCCCGAAGGCCAAGATCGCCGGCTCGTCGGGCCAACCCCGGCGGCGACTCCACCGCGTCGTCGGACCCGCGAACCCGACGCGATCAACGCCACGTTCTCCAAGAACGGCGGCACGAAGACGCTCGCACTCGCATCGAGCGCAGAAGGGAAGCGCGACGTCAATCCGACCAGCGCGCTGGGCCCACTGTTGAAAGTCAAGTCCGGCAAGAGCAGCTCTGATGCCCACTCCGGCAAGCGCACCTCCCCGGAGTGCTGCGCTGCCATCGAGGACGCACCATCGAGCTCCACCGGCAAGTGCAAGAAGACAAAGGCAGATCCACCAAAGACTAAGCCCGGCAAGAGCAGCTCTGGTGCCTACTCCGGCAAGCACGCCTCTCCGGAGTGCCGCGCTGCCGTCGAGGATGCGCCATCAAGCTCCACCGGCCAGTAGGGCGAAGGAAGCGTCCAGTTTCGAGCTTTTGAATTGTATTCCCCGAGAATCCGTACCTTGTATGAAGAACCTGTGCGCAGAAGGGTCGAATCGTGGCTAAGTTGCGCCCTTGATCTGTTTCGAGTCCGCTCAACGATGAAAGCACGCCGCAACTAGCCCGACGAGTTCTTCCTGCCGGAAGCAACACCGCCAGCGGGCTGCTGATGTCCCGCACTCAGCGAGTGTGTTTGCGCCGGCGGGTTCCCTGAAAGCGTGGGGGTGAAAGCGTACAAGGGAGGAAGTCAAGGGAGAAGTGCGGCTTCGCCGGATCGCGGAGGACGGAAAAGCTAAGTCGCCCGATTTTGAGTACAGAGCACTTTTTAGTTCCAAGCTCTTATGTTATATTCCTCGAACGTTCGTCCCTTGTACGAAAAACCTGTGCGCGGAGGAACCAACTCGTGGTTAAGTTGCGTCCTTGCTTTGTTTTCGAGTCCGCTCAACAATACAAGTGCGCTGCAACTGGCCCGAGAAGGTTTCTTGCCGGGTACAACACCGCCAGCGGGCTGCTGATGTTCCGCACTCAGCGAATGTGTTAGCACCGGCGGGTTCCCTAGAAGCGTAGGGTAAAAACGTACAAGGGATGTAATGAAGTAGAGGACGTAACATAGAAAGCCTTGCCGTGGGACGTCCTTCGTATGTATAACTTGTGCGCAGAGAAGCTAACTCGCGGCTGAGTTGCGCCCTTGATTTGTTTCCGAGTCCGCTCGATAATGAAAGCGCGTTGCAACTGGCCCGACGAGGTTTCTTGCCGGAGGCAACACCGCCAGTGGGCTGCTGATGTTCCGCACTCAGCAAGTGTGTATGCACCAGCAAGTCCCCTAAAAAGCGTAGAGTGTAAACATACGAAGGGCGAAGCATGGCATTGCGTTGCCCAACCTAAATAGTCACACAAAGAAAGAGTAACTTATTACAGCGCTGTCTTAGTTATTTTCGTGACTATAATGACAGCGACAAGGAAAAACCAGAAGGGCGCACTGGCGCAGGGGCCCCGGCAAGCCAATTTCGCTGGGGGCTGCAAGCACCAAAGTTCCTTCGCGGCAGGCCAGGATCCCCAGAGGCCGCAGCGTCAGCAACAAGGGCAAGGAAAGGCGCACCGGCACCTAGGTCTCGGCGGAGCCAGAGTTGCCGGGGGCTGCAAACGCCAAGATTCATCCCCGGCGAGCTAGAGTCGCCGGGGGCTGCGGTATCAGATAAGTTTTTCATCCCTCATCATGCATCCTCTTATGGGCTGGGGAAAGCGAGGCCGCGTCCTTGAACGAATGTGTCTTGTAAAAAAAACCCCGTGCACGGAGGAGCCAAGTCGCGGCCAAGTTGCGCCCTGGGTTTGTTTCCGAGTCCGCTCAAACAATACCAGTGCGCTGCAACTGGCCCGACAAGGTTTCTTGCCGGAAGCAACACTGCCAGCGGGCTGCTGACGTTCCGCACTCAGCAAGTGTGTTTACGCCGGCAAGTTCCCTAGAAGCGTAGGGTGGGAACATACAAGGCACAAAATCAAGTAAAGGGCATAATCCGGCAGGCATTCCCCTCTTTTCATTAAAAAAACATCCCAATTTAGTACAAGTCCATAGAGGATGAAAAACATGATAGAGAGGATTACAAATTTAAAATGCAGCTAAGGCCTGAAGGCTTACAAACTAAAAGATAAGATGCCCGTAACCCCTCTCCTGTTTCTCTCTTCAGGAGGTAGGTCAAGGAGGCCCCGGCAAGAGAAGCTTGCCGGGGAGGGCAAAAGGGGCGCCTAGGCGAGCCACGGGTGCCAGAAGACACCAAGAGAACATCCCGGGGGCCGGCTAGGAGCTTGGCGGAGACGGAGGCGCCGGAGGCAGAGCTCGAAGACGGGGCGGCAGGACGTCAGCACGCTGTCGAGGGCACCTCGCCCTCGTACTCCGACTTGACGGCCTTGCCGCCACCCCTCTTCCTCTTCCGCAGCCTCCCTACACCAGCCGCCCAAGGAGACGCCCCCGGGGAGTTCAGAAGGCCGGCGACCCAGATGATGGGGTCGCCGGTGGCGCCCGAGGCGGCGCCCGGCGCCTAGTCGGACCCGCCGTCCTCGTCGTCGCTGTCGCTCCCCTCCTCGTCACTCTCGCTCGAAGAGGGGCCTTCGCTATCAGAGGAGTTGTCCACGCAGCACCTTGCCCGGATGCCGGAGTCCCCGAAGACCTTGACGGAGAGGAGGTCGCCCTCCATTAACTTAAAATGGAGGGTAAACCCCGCCGTCAAGCTGTGGATACGGGCGAACGTCTTCCATCCACGGTCAAGATACATCACGCCAGGGGCTGGGGATACAACGTGGACTCGCGTGCCGCTGATCCCGCAGCCCCTCATCTGCAGTCTCAGCATCTCGGGCGGGTCCGGTTCCATCGCGCTTGCGAACGGAGTTGGAAGCCGGAGGCGACGACGAGGCGCCCGACGCAGCCTGACGAAGAACTCGCAAGGGTCGTCCCCCATGTGGACCGCCGTGGGGGGAGGAACCGCCGGCGGAGGCGAAGCTGGCGCGCCGCCCCGTCCGCCTCTTCCCCGAGCGCCTCGGCCTCGTCCTCGACCTCGTCCGCGACCACGCCCCCTCCCTCTTCCCCATATGGCCGGTTCCCCCGCCAAGGGTGCAAGAGAGGGAGAGGTGCGCTGTCCGGCGGCGACCCTCGCCGCCACCGATGAAGGGCCAGGGTTCCCTTTCTCCATGGCGAATGGGAGAAAGGAGAACAGAAGTTGAAGAAAGAAGGAGATGAGAGAGTGCGGGCTTCCGTGCCCCCCCCCCCCTGCTCTTTATAAAGGAGCAGGGTGGGAGCCCGGCCGCCCCGCTCAGCGAATCAAGGCACGGGAAGAGCAGGGAATCAGGACCGACCCGCTGCCTCTGCTCATGACGGCCCAGATTCCCACTCCCACCGTCCGTGACCCCAAGCGCATGGGAGCCGCGTGGCGAGGATGCAGAGCCGAGGGGACGGGTGAGGCGGCCTCGCCTCACCCCGTGATCATGGGAGTGGACGCCTCGAAAGCCGCGCACTGGCCCCGTCCAGTAAATGCACCACGCCCCCACGCCTACCTCCGTTTAGGTAGGAGGGCGTGAGCCATCCCCTTCATCATGGCTTGATGCATGCTCGCGAGGCTCAGCCCCGCACGCGCCGCCCACGTCACCCACGACGCCGCGTTTGACGCGTGCCACTCTGGGCGTGCGCGGTGGAAGCGGAGAGATATGCGGTGTGACCTAGGCCACGCGTGCCCGTGCACTGTTTTGGGCCTGGCCCAACAGCGCTCGGCACCGTGTATGGCCCAGGCCCGGGGGCTCCTGTCGGTGTACTAAAGTAGGGGGGTACCTTAGCATCCCGAACTTGTGCACGGGCAGTCGCAGCGACCCGCGGCAGGGCTTGCCGGGCGTCCGCCAAGATCCTCCACGGCTACTTTGATGCCATTCAAGAACAGAGTACTCAAGCTAAAGCCCCGGCAAGAGGAGCTTGCCGGGAAGGCCAACCAAGGCCCCGGCAAGAGGAGCTGGCCGGGAAGAATACAAGGTCCCAGCAAGAGGAGCTTGCCGGGAAGGCCAACCAAGGTCCCGACAAGAGGAGCTGGCCGGGAAGAAGACAAGACCCCGGCAAGAGGAGCTTGCCGGTAAGGCCACTCAAGGCATTTCTAGAAACTTGCCGCAACGCCCCGCGCGTCCCGGCAAGGCCCGGCGAGCGGCAAGCTTGCTGGTGCGACAAGACGAGGGTCGCGGCAAGGCACTTGCCGCGGCAAGGCTGCCACTCTGCGCCCACGCTCCAGCACATCCGACGACATGTCGCCACAGGATCGCTCCTGGTGCACGTGGCGGGCAGCTGTGCGGCATGGCGGTGCGAGGTGGCAAGCGAAGCTGACAAGGAAGCCATCGTGGCAATCGGTGGCGCCCCTAACGGTCGTTTCCTTGCACTGTTGGGGCGACCAGACGGGCATTAAATGCCCTTGTCCCCTGCTGTCAGAGTTAGGTAGGGGACACTGTTGGTAGTAGTTGTACCAACCCGCATTTTTACCTTTCTACCCCTCTTTCTACGCTGCCACCTGTCGGTGACCCCTTTAACCTATAAAAAGGAGGCCCATGCGCACGTAGAGGAGGTTCGGAATTTTTGGTTCCGCAGCTTGGAGGTTTGGTCCAGTCGACACACACAACACCACCATACGCTCGCTCTCGAGCAAGATCAAAATAAATACACAAAGCAGCAGTAGGAGTTTTATCTCTCCGGAGAGCTCCGAAGCTGGGTAAAAATCGCCCGTGTCCCTGCGCGCGCCCGACCTCGATCTGCTCTGCGCGCGGCCTCCGCCCCCCTGCCGGACTAGAAGGGGCCCCCCCGTGCCCCATAGGTGCTCGTGGCCACGGAAAGAGACGTGCCCCGACATCGGGAATATCAAGAATAACAAAAATCCGTTAAAATAGTAACGTTTGCAACCACAACAGGCACATCCTCACAAATACCGACAGGTATAGCGGTTGTTTTATCGGCCATTTGCAAAGATATTTCAGTAGGTGCCAACTTATTCAAATCAAGTCTACGATATAAAGATAGAGGCATAACACTAACGCCGGCTCCAAGATCACATAAAGCAGTTTTAACATAGTTTCTTTTAATGGAGCATGGTATAGTTGGCACTCCTGGATCTCCAAGTTTCTTAGGTATTCCACCCTTAAAAGTATAATTAGCAAGCATGGTGGAAATTTCAGCTTCCGGTATCTTTCTTTTATTTGTAACAATATCTTTCATGTACTTAGCATAAGGATTCATTTTAAGCATATCAGAAAAACGCATATGCAAAAAAGACAGGTCTAATCATTTCAGCAAAGCGCTCAAAATCCTCATCATCCTTTTTCTTGGATGGTTTAGGAGGAAAAGGCATGGGTTTCTGTACCCATGGTTCTCTTTCTTTACCGTGCTTCCTAGCAACAAAGTCTCTCTTATCATAACGTTGATTCTTTGATTGTGGGTTATCAAGATCAACAGCAGGTTCAATTTCTACATCATTGTTATTGCTAGGTTGAGCATCAACATGAACATCATCATTAACATTATCACTAGGTCCATGTTCATCACCAGATTGTGTTTCAGCATCAGAAATAGAAATATCATTGGGATCCTCAGGTGTGTCTACAGAAGGTTCACTAGAAGCATGCAAAGTCCTATATCTTTTTCTTCTTTTTAGAAGGACTAGGTGCATCAACATTATTTCTCTGAGAATCTTGCTCAATTCTCTTTGGGTGGCCCTCAGTATACAAAGGTTCCTGAGTCATTTTACCCCCTCTAGTCATAACTCTAATAGCATTATCATTCTTCTTATTATTTAATTCATTGAGCAAATCATTTTGAGCTTTAAGCACTTGTTCTACTTGAGTGGTAACCATAGAAGCATGTTTACTAATAAGTTTAAGTTCACCTTTAAATCTAGACATATAATTGCTCAAGTGTTCAATCATATATGCATTACGTTTCAATTGTCTACCAACATAAGCATTGAAGTTTTCTTGTTTAGCCATAAAGTCATCAAACTCATGCAAGCATTGGCCAGAAAACTTAGTAAACGAGATTTCAGCTTTATCATATCTATAGAGAGAATTTACCTTTACTACCTATGTCGGGTTATCAAGACCATGTATTTCTTCAATAGGTGGTAAATTAAGGCCATGTATTTCTTCAACAGGAGGTAAATTCTTAACATCTTCAGCTTTAATACCTTTTTCTTTCATAGATTTCTTTGCCTCTTGCATATCTTCAGGACTGAGAAATAGAATACCCCTTTTCTTTGGAGTTGGCTTAGGTATTGGTTAAGAAAGTGTCCAATTGTTTTAATTAGTCAACATATTATTCAATAGCAATTCAGCTTGATCAATTGTTCTTTCCCTGAAAACACAACCAACACAACTATCCAGGTGGTCTCTGGAAGCATCGGTTAGTCCATTATAAAAGATATCAAGTATTTCATTTTTCTTGAGAGGATGATCAGGCAAAGCATTAAGTAATTGGAGAAGCCTCCCCCAAGCTTGTGGGAGACTCTCTTCTTCAGTTTGCACAAAATTATATATTTCCCTTAAAGCAGCTTGTTTCTCATGAGCGGGGAAATATTTAGCAGAAAAGTAATAAATCATATCCTGGGGACTACGCACACAACTAGGATCAAGAGAATTAAACCATATTTTTGCATCACCCTTTAATGAGAACGGAAATAATTTCATGATATAGTAGTAACGAGTTTTCTCATCATTAGTGAATACGGTGGCTATATCATTTAACTTAGTAAGATGTGCCACGACAGTTTCAGATTCATAGCCATAAAAAGGATCAGATTCAACCAAAGTAATTATATCAGGATCGACAGAGAAATCATAATCCTTATCAGTAACACAGATAGGTGAAGTAGCAAAAGCAGTGTCATATTTCATTCTAGCATTCAAAGACTTTTCTTTCAGCTTAGCTAATAATTTCTTAAGATCAGATCTATCATTGCAAGCAAGGAAATCTCTAGCAGTTTCTTCATCCATAACATAACCCTCAGGCACAACAAGCAATTCATATCTAGGGGGAGAATCTTCATCATCACTTTCATCAATATTATCAGTTTCAATAATTTCATTCTCTCTAGCCCTAGCAAGTTGTTCATCAAGAAATTCACCTAATGGCACAATAGTATCAAGCATAGAAGTAGTTTCATCATAAGTATCATGCATAGCAGAAGTGGCATCATCAATAACATGCGACATATCAGAATTAATAGCAGAAGCAGGTTTAGGTGTCGCAAGTTTACTCAAAATAGATGGTGAATCAAGTGCAGAGCTAGATGGCAGTTCCTTACCTCCCCTCGTAGTTGAGGGAAAAATCTAAGTTTTCTCGTGTTTCAAATTCCTCATAGTGATCAGCAGATATAAATCCCAAGTGACTCAATGAATAGAGATATACTTCCCGGCAACGGCGCCAAAAAATAGTCTTGATAACCCAGAAATATAGGGGATCGCAACAGTTTTCGAGGCTAGAGTATTCAACCCAAATTTATTGATTTGACACAAGGGGAGCCAAAGAATATTCTCAAGTATTAGCAGTTGAGTTGTCAAGTCAACCACACCTGGATAACTTAATATCTGCAGCAAAGTATTTAGTAGCAAAGTAATATGGAAGTAACGGTAACGGTAGCAAAAGTAATAGTAGCAGTTTTGTAGTAATTGTAACAGTGGCAATGGTAAAGTAACTAAGCAAAGATCAATATGTGAAAAGCTCGTAGACATTGGATCAGTGATGGATAATTATGTCGGATGTGATTCCTCATGCAATAGTTATAACATAGGGTGACATAGAACTAGCTCCAGTTCATCAATGTAATGTAGGCATGTATTCCGAATATAGTCATATGTGCTTATGGAAAAGAACTTGCATGACATCTTTTGTCCTACCCTCCCGTGGCAGCGGGGTCCTATTGGAAACTGAGGGATATTAAGGCCTCCTTTTAATAGAGTACCGGACCAAAGCATTAACACTTAGTGAATACATGAACTCCTCAAACTACGGTCATCACCGGGAGTGGTCCCGATTATTGTCACTTCGGGGTTGCTGCATCATAACACATAGTAGGTGACTATTGACGTGCAAGATAGGATCAAGAACTCACATATATTCATGAAAACATAATAGGTTCAGGTCTGAAATCATGGCACTCGGGCCCTAGTGACAAGCATTAAGCATAGCAAAGTCATAGCAACATCAATCTTAGAACATAATGGATACTAGGGATCAAACCCTAACAAAACTAACTCGATTACATGGTAAATCTCATCCAACCCATCACCGTCCAGCACGCCTACGATGGAATTACTCACGCATGGCAGTGAGCATCATGAAATTGGTGATGGAGGAAGGTTGATGATGACGATGGCGACGTATTCCCCTCTCCAGAGCCCAAACGGACTCCAGATCAGCCCTCCCGAGAGAGATTAGGGCTTGGCGGCGGCTCCATATCATAAAACGCGATGAATCCTTCTCTCTGGTTTTTTTCTCCCTGAACATGAATATATAGAGTTGGAGTTGAGGTCGGTGGAGCATCAGGGGGCCCACGAGGCAGGGAGCGCGCCCCCACCCTCGTGGACAGGGTGTGGGCCCCCTGGTCTTGATTCTTTCGCCAGTATTTTTTATTAATTCCAATAATATTCTCCGTGGAGTTTCAGGTCATTCCAAGAACTTTTATTTTTGCACAAAAATAACACCATGGCAATTATGCTGAAAACAGCGTTAGTCCGGGTTAGTTCCATTCAAATCATGCAAGTTAGAGTCCAAAACATGGGCAAAACTGTTTGGAAAAGTAGATACGATGGAGACGTATCAAATGGTGTTGTTGAAGATGTTGATGAAGATTGGCCCTCGCGCGATGAGAGGGTTGTTGGTGATGACGATTGCTTGCATTTCCTCCTCCCAGAAGGAAATATCCTCCGCGGAGTCGCTCCGTCGGAGAGCAAAAGTGCTCCTACCCAAGTTTTGCCTCGAGATGGTGGCACTCCGCCCCAAAAGTCCTCTCTTGATTTTTCTAGGGCAAATGGTCTTATATACCAAAAGATGGGCACCGGAGGCTTGCCAGGGGGCCCACTACCCACTAGGGCGCGCCAGGGGGTAGGCGCGCCCTAGTGCCTAGTGGGCACCTGGGTGGCCCCCTTTTATAAATTTCAAAATAAATCTCCATAAAATTTCAGCTCATTTGGAGATGTGCAGAATAGGTATCACTGACATGGCTCTTTCAATTCCCAAATTCTAGCTGGCTGTAATCCGCCACTTTGTATAAACCTTGCATATTATGAGAGAAAAGGCATTAGAATTACTCCACAGAGTGTTATATTGAATGGAAACACTATAAATGATAGTAGAAAAACATGATGCAAAATGGACGTATCAACTCTCCCAAGCTTAGACCTCGCTTGTCCTCAAACGAAAGTCGATATCAAAAATCATGTCCACATGTTTAGAGAGAGAGATGTGTCGATAAAAACAAAATACGGACATAGTAGCATCATGATCATTATTATAATAGCAATAAACTTTACCATAAAACTTCTCATGAGTAAGTAACAATTTATCACAATCATCAAAGTATAAGGAATAAACTTTCTTTAAAACTAAGAAAGTATGTTCTCAGTCAACAATGCAATTGCAATTCATCATATTATCAGGAAGGGTCTCATGTCGGAGCTTTTTAGCAAGTCCACATACTCAACCATCATTTAGTCTTCTATGATTGCTAACACTCACAATATGTATATGGAGCAAAAAGTTTTAGCCAGACACATAGAAAGATAGGGGCTTATAGTTTCGCCTCCCAACTTATTCATCACATGGGTGATGTCAACAATAATAACTCATGATCATTCATATCCAACTGGATATATGTGCCTAGATCTTTCCCCACCACATGATGCTTGCAAAAGAGAAAAACAAAAAGAGTAGAAGAGGATACTATTGACTCTTGCATAAAAAATAAATACATAAAAATAAAAGGATAGGCCCTTCGTAGAGGGAAGAAGAGGTTGTCATGCGCTTTTTGTTTTTGGATGCGCAATCTCTTAATGCAAATGAACATCACGTTATATTGCCCCTTATGATAGCAACCTTTATTATGCAGTCCCTCGCTTTTATTACTTTGCCATCACAAGTTTGTACAACGCTTATTTTCCTTTACAGTAAATATCAAACATATTTAAGAGCAATTTTTATTGCTTTGTGCACCAATGACAACTTACTTGAAGGATCTTATTCAATCCATAGGTGGGTATTGTGGACTCTCATAACTTGAAATTGGGTTTAATGTTTTTGGATGCACAAGTAGTATCTCTACTTGGTGCAGATTTTTGGCTAACAAAGATATTGGGCAAGCACCACATGTTGGAGGATCTATGACAATATAACTTATATGTGAATATGAACAAACATAAATCATTACGTTGTCTTCCTTGTCCAACATCAACAATTTGGCCTAAAATACTTAATTGGGGCTCACAATCATAAAAGATGTCCAAGCTAATATATTTGCATGTGAATATTCTCTTCCCTTATTAATTTCTTTCATGAATTGCATCATTGACCAATGCTATGTTTGTCAACTTTCAATAAATTTTACTACTTACACTCTTTCTTATGTAATGTAATTACTTTCCATGAGATTAGCATATGATCTTTTCATTACTTTCGTTATTTTGATTGGAACATAAAAGTAAAGAAGCAAAAAGTCAAACTAATATTTATTATATAACTCTCAACTCAATTACATAGATAGATAGATCACGAAACTAGCACTCAAAAATAGATCATACGACGGTTTTATTCAACAAAATCATGAAATAACAAAGGATTGAACTAAAATAGGCAAAGCTAATAAAAGTGGTGGTGATACGATACCGGGGCACCTCCCCCGAGCTTGGCTCAAGCCAAGGGGAGTGCCCATACCCGTGTACTCAAGTCTCCTTCTTTGGTGATGGTGGTGGTGAAGAAGTAGTGCACTTGTCCTACGGCTTCCACGACATAGGTTCACCATCATAAAAAGATGCACGAGTCACCCTGAAACTTGCAGCTAAACTCATACCTTTGAATCTTTCCTCATACTCAAAATTTTTGATTTTGCATATCATAAATTGGCCTTGGAGATAATTATTTGTTCGTTCAAGTTGAAGACGATGTCCTTCATGGACTGGCCATCCACCTCGTGGTGACGGGTGAATTCCGTGATCGTGGAGTGGCTGGCGCTAAGTCCATGCTCCACCAGCCCTTGGCACCTGAAGATCTCCTCCTTCACCGCCTCAAGCATGTCCTCTACGCTTCCTGTCTTCTTAGGCCCTTGAACATCCCATATGCGGATCACCTCCTCACGCATCTCATTGGCTTGAGGGTGTGTCATCACCTCCGGTAGGTAGGGGTTGATGACCTTCTCGTAGAACTTGTCCTTGGAAGAGCTTGGTGAAGCCATGGCGATCTAGATCTGACATAAAAGAGCACGAAACAGAACAGAGGATTTCCCCGTGATACGACGGACAAAATGTCTGGGAGTATATATAAATAATTTTATCTTGCAAAACAAGTAATCCAGAGGAAAACGGAGTGGGGAAGGTTCCCGAGGGGCTCACTACCCACCAGGGCACTCCAGGAGGGGCAGACGCGCCCTGGTGCCTAGTGGGCACCTAGGTTGCCTTCTCAGGTGTTTCTTATTACTTTTAATTTTTTATATTCCAAAACTAACAGAAAATATTTTTGCGGACTTTTTAGAGTCGATTTACTTAGTGTATCATGTATCTCTTCCTTTTCAGGTTTCTAGAGTGTTCTGAAAGGTCTCTTTCATGTATTACTCCGGTGTCATGGTTTGAATAACGTTAGTTTCAGCATTAATAGGTGTACCTGAAATATAGTGCTTAATTCTTTGTCCACTGACCACCTTCAGATTAGTGCCTTCGGTATTATTGATCTTAATAGCTCCAGAGCGATAAACTTATTCAATGATATATGGTCCTTCCCATTTAGAGAGGATTTTTCTTGCAAAAAATCTGAAATGAGAATTGTACAATAGAACATACTCACCCACTTCGAATTCCTGCTTTTGGATTCTTTTGTCATGCCATCTTTTAACTTTTTGTTTGAACAATTTGGCATTTTCATAGGCTTGGGTTCTCCATCATCTAGCGAGCTAATATCAAATAACCTCTTTTCACTCGCAAGTTTGAAATCATAATTGAGTTCTTTAATTTCCCAATAAGCCTTATTTTCCAACTCAAGAGGCAAATGACAAGCTTTTCCATAAACCATTTTATAAGGAGACATACCCATAGGATTTTTATAAGTAGTTCTGTAAGCCCAAAGTGCATCGTCAAGTTTCTTAGACCAATTCTTACGAGATCTATTGACAGTCTTTTGCACTATTAACTTTATTTCTCTATTGCTCAACTCAACTTGACCACTGAGGGTGATAAGGAGATGCAATTCTATGGTTGACATCATATTTAGCAAGCATTTTGTCAAAAGCACCATGAATAAAATGTGAACCACCATCACTCATTAAATATCTAGGGACTCCAAACCTTGGGAAAATAACTTCTTTAAGCATTTTAATGGAGGTGTTATGATCAACACTACTAGTTGGAATAGCTTCTACCCACTTAGTGACATAATCAATAGCAACCAAAATATGTGTATACCCATTAGAGGAAGGAAATGGTCCCATATAATCAAATCCCCAAACATCAAATGGTTCAATAACAAGTGAATAATTCATAGGCATTTCCTGACGTCTACCAATATTACCAATTCTCTGACATTCATCACAATATAAAACAAACTTATGAGCATCCTTGAAAAGAGTAGGCCAATAAAAACCAGATTGTAATACCTTATGTGCAGTTCTATCTCCCGCATGATGTCCTCCATAGGCTTCGAAGTGACATTTCCGTAGGATTTGTTCCTGTTCATGCTCAGGTGTACAACGTCTAATAGTACCATCTACTCCTTCTTTATAAAGATGTGGGTCATCCCAAAAGTAATGTCTTAAATCAAAGAAGAATTTTTTTCTGTTAGTACGTGAAACTAGGTGGTATGATAGCAACAATATAATTAGCATAGTATCCATACCAAGGAGTATTATGAGAAGCATTTATGATAGCTAGTTGTTCATCAGGAAAGCTATCATCAATAGGTAGTGGGTCATCAAGGATATTTCTAACCTAGACAAGTTATTAGCTACGGGATTCTCAGCTCCCTTCCTATCAGTGATATGCAAGTCAAATTCTTGTAGCAAAAGAAACCACCTAATGAGTCTAGGTTTAGTATCTTTATTTTCCATAAGGTATTTAATAGCAGCATGATCTGTGTGAACATTTACTTTAGAATCAACTATGTAAGATTTGAATTTATCACAAGCAAACACGACTACTAAAAATTATTTCTCAGTAGTATATAGCATAATTTCTTTGAGCACTATCTAGAGTCTTACTAGCATAATGGATAACATTTAATTTAGTCCTAGAATAACACCAATATCATGATCACTAGTGTCGGTGTCAAAACCGGCGGATCTCGGGTAGGGGGTCCCGAACTGTGCGTCTAGGCGGATGGTAACAGGAGACAAGGGACACGATGTTTTTACCCAGGTTCGGGCCCTCTCGATGGAGGTAAAACCCTACTCCTGCTTGACTGATATTGATGATATGGGTAGTACATGAGTAGATCTACCATGAGATCAGAGAGGCTAAACCCTAGAAGCTAGCCTATGGTATGATTGTTGTTCTGTCCTACGGACTAAAACCCTCCGGTTTATATAGGCACCGAAGAGGGTTAGGGTTACACAGAGTTGGTTACAATGGTAGGAGATCTACATATCCGTATCGCCAAGCTTGCCTTCCACGCCAAGGAAAGTCCCATCCGGACACGGGAAGAAGTCTTCAATCTTGTATCTTCATAGTCCAGGAGTCTGGCCAAAGGCTATAGTCCGGCCATCCGGACACCCCCTAATCCAGGACTCCCTCGGTAGCCCCTGAACCAGGCTTCAATGACGATGAGTCTGGCGCGCATGTTGTCTTCGGTATTGCAAGGCGGGTTCCTCCTCCGAATACATCATAGAAGATTTTGAACACAAGGATAGTGTCCGGCTCTGCAAAATAAGTTCCACATACCACTGTAGAGAGAATAATATTTACACAACTTCAATCTGCTGACGTATTCCATGGCGTGGCATCACACCACGGCCAAGCCTTTATTCGTTTTTACTGTCCCTCCTCAGTGCGTTTAGCGAGGCGGTTTCCTTGGCACGTCTTGTCAAAGCAGAGATCATGTCCCCTTATTCCGGGATTCTCATCAATACGGGCGTGGGTAACCCAACCGCACCATTGATTACGGCGCTTGGGAGATAAGCGAGTTTTACCAGGCTGGTGGGGACGCATAGCTTCGTCCGTCCATATAAGGGGATAAGGATCCACCTTTTCACACACGCCTTCTTCCTCCTTCGCTCATCCATTCCCGCGCACTCGAGCTCCAGCGCCCAAGTCCGCACATCTCGCCTCGACCTTCCCCAGCCATGTCTGGAGGGGGAGGCAAGTGGATGGTCTCCTCCATCACGGAGGGGCACATCAAAAAGCTGCGGAAGGCCGGATACTTGTCCAGTGACATCACGCACCAGTTCCCCGACAAGGGGCAGCTTATCCCCACCCCCAGGCCCCATGAGAGGGTGGTGTTCCTCACCCACTTCCTCCGCGGACTAGGTTTTCCACTTCACCCATTTGTCCGGGGCTCATGTTCTACTACGGCCTGGATTTCCATGATCTGGCCCTGAATTTCATCCTCAACATCTCGGCGTTCAGCGTCGTGTGCGAGGCCTTCCTCTGCATTCAACCCCACTTCGGCTTATGGCTGAAGACCTTCAATGTCAAGCCGAAGGTAGTGGGCGGCCGCCAGGCGGAGTGCGGAGGTGCCATGGTGGGCAGGATGCCCAACGTCTTATGGCTTGAGGGCTCCTTCGTGGAGACCATAAAGGGGTGGCAATCGGGGTGGTTCTACATCACCGAGCCGCGTGACCCGAAATGGGTAGCGGCCCCCGAATTCCAATCTGGCTTCCCTACACGGCTCATCTCTTGGAAAGAGACGGGCCTAACATGGGGTAATTCGGAAGAGGTGACCGGACTCCAATCCTGCGTCAAAACCTTGGTGAACAAGAAGCTCAAGCTCGTCAACGTAGTCCAGGTCATGCTCATCCACCGGATCCTCCCGTGCCAACAACGGGCCTTCAGCTTGTGGGAGTTTGATCCGGCACAGTACCAAACCTTGAGCAGGCTCTTCGACACTACATACGAAGATGCCTGGAAGGTGTTGTTCAAGGGTGCCGAGGCTCCCGCATCCGCTACCGAAGATCGCGGATTCAGCTCGCAGCGTCAAGCCGGCGAGGTAAGCTATTTTACCCTTTACAGGACACTTGTTTTTCATAGTTTGACTCTATGCGGGATCTAAACTCCCCTACCTTTTACAGGCCTGGCAAAAGACATCCGGGCAGGTTGACTGTCCGGCTCCCTTGCCAGAACACCCAGCGGATGCCCGATTGACGGGGCTGCTGGTTCCGGCACCTCACGTGGTGTCAGAGAAGAAGGCCAAGAAGAAGGCCACGGGAACCCGAAAGAGTTCCCGGCGCCAGGTGTTATTGGACTCATCGTCTGATGACTCCGAGGCGGACTCCTCCCGCGAAGACGAGGAGGAGGAAAAAGAGGCCTCTCCCCCAGCGGGGGAAGAGAAGAAAAGGAAGGTCGCCCCAACTGGGGAGGCAGGAGGGTCAAAGAAGGGAAGGACCCTTCCTCTGAACTACTCCACCAACGCCGACGACGGCGAAGAGGAGTGGCCACCGAGGGCTAAGCCCCTGGCGACATCGTAAGTGTCCAGATACTAGAATAACTCATGGCGTTTTGTTTGTCGCATAGAATCTCCTCACGTCGAATATAACCCTGCAGCCCGCCCAAGGACGGGCTCGACACTTCAACGAGCGGCTCCCTGGCTTCGTCGGACGTGAATAGCACTTCACTTCCGGCCGTCTCCTCTCCTCGTGCTGCGGATGATGCTGAGGTGGGGTCCCAAAAGGGGCCCAGCCAGGAGGAGGAGGTCCCGGAGGTGCCGCAACGCAACCTCCCAGACTTCAGGCACAACGGGGATCAAACCCTGAAGGGTTCTGTGTCCGGCCCTGGGCCGGACTCCGCACCGGAACCTTCAGTGGTTCCGGAGTCCGGCAAGCGGCCCCTTCGTAAGAAGGGCGAGACTGCAACACCGGTGACCTCCGTCCAACCGGAGGCACCGGATAATTTGCTAGAGGTGCTTAACGGCACCTCCATCGACGAGGAGCACCGCACTGTTATGAATGTGGTGATCCAGAAAGTTCAGTCCGCCATTAGCGGGCTGACTGAAGCCTGTGCCAGCCTTCTAATAGGCTTTGAGGTATGTATTTAAGATATGTAAAAATATTACCGCCTAGACAGTAGCCCCTAATGCTCAGTTTGGTGTTCGAAAAGAAAAGCCGAACTAAGGATCTAAAAAGATGTACACAGGAGTCTAACATAAGTATGTCAATATGGGAAATGCAGGCTACGCTGCTGACCTCTACCACACTGACTGTGGAGGTCAATGCATTGGAGCAGAGCCTCGAGCGGTCCGAGAACGAGCTCGGCCTTGCCAAAAAGCAGCTCGAGGCCAAGGAAGGTAAGTAATACCTTATGGAAGTATATTAAAGATGTGGTTGCAAAAAATGACAGGAATAACATAAGAATTGTAGGGGCCACGAACGAGGTGGTGACCTTGAAGGAGGCGGTGTCCAAGGCTGAAAGCAATGCAGCCGCGGAGCGCACCGAGCGAGAGAAGCAGGAGGCGCGGGTGGCGGAGGTGCGGCAAGAGCTCCAGGCTCTCGTGGAAAAACACGAGAGTTTGGAGCATGACTCAAAGACTCGAGAGTCCGAGCTTGCCTCGGCTCTTGAGAGCGCCAAAGCCGCTAAGGCCGAAGCCCAGAAAGCCCTCCAGGAAATTGAGGCGATGAAGAAGATAGCGGTGGGTAAGGCATTCTTCATGCAAAGCAAGCACGTGAAAGTGAATTACTTGTTACTTACCCGAATCCGGAGCTCTCCAGGAGCATTCGCAGATCTGCCCGCAGTGTGTCCGATGCTGCCGCATTCTACCGGGCCGAGGAGGGGAGCTCGACGGAGAAGGTGTTCTGGTCTCAGTATGCTGAGGCCGGACACCCGGTGCCCTTGAGCGACCAGCTGAAGCAGCTGGTCGAGCTCCATAAGGTGGCCGAACAGGCCATGAAGGGCCTCATAGTTCGGCTGTGGCCTAAGGAAGCCATGCCTGGGAGCTACTTTGGGTTGGTGAGGCGGCTGATGGACGCCTGTCCATGGATTGAAGTCGTCAAGCGCTCTGTCTGTATCGAAGGTGCCCGTAGGGCCCTTGCCCGTGCTAAAGTGCACTGGGCAAGATGGACGCTGAGAAGCTTGTGACGGACGCTCCACCGTCGGGCAGGGAGTATCGCAAGCCTGAGATGTATTATGCGGGCGTCCTGAAGGGTGCCCGCCTTATAGCGGGTGAATGCTCCAAAGATGTAATTTTTGAGTAAACTCGCATTTGTTATCCTGTACGCTTGAAAACTTGTTCATATGCGCTAAACAACACTTGTGAATTTAAAATATTACCTTTTGTGCGGCCGTTTATTAAATTTGAGAGATGGCGAGTCGTCGGCTTCTGCCCCCATGCCGCGAGTGTTGGGGTGTTCGGGATAAACTTGAGCGCTCTTTTTCCCATTCTTGGGTCCTTCGAGGGAGGCGCTCAACGCAACGAACGAGGCAACCGGACTATAATGCTTGAACACTCTCACTTAGCCATAGAATTCTATAATTTTAAATTTCGGCGAAGCCCCTAGTATTCGGAAGACCGAGTTCGGGGCGCTATCCACGCCTGGGCCGGACAAAGCCAACTCCTCCCTCTAAGCGGCATAAGTCTTTAGGGACTCGAAAAAACCTCTCGAACAGCGACCAGCTCTCGCCCTATCATGACGGTCAGTTTTAGCTTTCTCCACTGAGGTCCTTAACCCAGCTCAACCGGGGCACAATCGCAGTGGTTCTCCCAGTGCTACCTTAGCCGATATAACGGAACGTAAGGTACCAAAACATGGGAGCCGGGCAAACCCAACTATTGACCCAAGACATGATTTGGAGTCGATGCATATAATGCTATAAGTTCGGGGTGCCACACTTGTGAAAGTGTTCGGACTTATCACACCATATGTTGGGGTACTTAAGCCCCTGGTGTATTTGGCCGTACCAAAGCGTACGGATGCAACATGTCATAAGTGAACATATATAGATAAGAAAAAGGAATGCTTTGAAAGGCAAAAGCTGTGCATTGTTTATTAAAAAAGCTGCGGTAAAAGAAGAACGATACAAATAGTGCGATAAGCAAGGGATGGGACTATTTGACATGTCCCCCTCCAGGAGCGAGCTGCGGGATGATATGTAAAACAAGTATACTGCTCGTTATAGAGACCACCTGGACACTCGACGTAGCTTTTTGCTTCCCTAGCTGTTGCATCATATGTTCGGCGATTCTACTGCCGGACAGGGCTTCTTGATAAAGGAGTCCTGAAAATAAGAAAAAAGAATTGCACAATCGGGAGCCCCTGGTGCGGTTGAGTCGCATTCTGGGCCTGCCGTGGTCGTGCCCCTCCCCCTATGCCCATGGTATTTCCAGAGCATAATTATGTACGCGTAGTACTGGTTTCGCAATTTCGTGAGGGCTGGGGTTGGGGCCGCATTGCTACGCGTGCTCGGGATGTGTCAGGCGGTCTTGTTGTAGGTTACTCCGGGCGCGCTTGATGGTGTCCGGACGTTTAATAGACGGACTCGAGAATTGCCTTGAGAGGCTGCTTTGTACTTCCGCCACGAGAGCCGCCGTATGCTCCTCCGTTCAGAGAGAGCGTTCGGTGTTTCCGTTGACCATAATGACTCCTCGAGGGCCTGGCATCTTGAGCTTGAGGTATGCGTAGTGCGGCACCACATTGAACTTTGCAAATACGGTTCGTCCGAGTAGTGCGTGATAGCCGCTGCGGAACGGGACTATGTCGAAGATTAACTCCTCGCTTCGGAAGTTATCCGGGGATCCGAAGACCACTTCAAGTGTAACTGAGCCTGTACAGTTGGCCTCTACACCTGGTATGACGCCTTTAAAGGTCGTCTTTGTGGGTTTAATCCTTGAGGGGTCTATGCCCATTTTGTGCACTGTATCCTGATAAAGCAGTATCAGGCTGCTGCTGCCGTCCATCAGGACTCTAGTGAGGTGAAATCCGTTAACGATTGGGTCTAGAACCAATGCGGCGAATCCGCCATGGCGGATGCTAGTGGGGTGGTCCCTTCGATCAAAAATAATTGGGCAAGAGGACCACGGATTGAACTTTGGGGCGACTGGCTCCATCGCATATACGTCCCTTAGTGCACGCTTCCGCTCCCTTTTGGGTATGTGGGTTGCGTATATCATGTTCACCGTCCGCACTTGTAGAGGGAAGCCCTTCTGTCCTCTATTGTTCGGCGGCTGGGGCTCCTCCTCGTCGTCGCTATGCAGCCCCTTGTCATTGTTTTCGGCATTTAACTTGCCTGCCTGCTTGAACACCCAACAATCCCTGTTGGTGTGGTTTGCTGGTTTTTCGGGGGTGCCGTGTATCTAGCACGAGCGGTCGAGTATTCGGTCCAGATTGGACGAGCCCGAAGTATTTCTTTTGAATCGCTTTTTCCGTTGACCGGGTTTAGAGCCTGTGAATCCGTCATTGACTGCCGTATCCTCGGTATTATCGCCATTAATGCGGCGATCGTGCTTGTTGCGATGCGACCTGCCGTTGCTGTACTTGGTATCCAAATTACCAGGGCTCTTGGTCATGTTGTTACTATGAGCTAGCCAGCTGTCCTCTCCCGCGCAAAAGCGGGTCATGAGTGTTGTGAGGGCTGCCATGGATTTCGGCTTTTCCTGTCCTAGGTGCCGGGCAAGCCACTCGTCGCGGCTGCAAGGGCCTCTGCATCCGGACAGTCGACGATTTGATTTTTCTTGGTTAGGAACCGTATCCAGAATTGTCTGGCTGATTCCTCTGGCTACTGAATTATGTGGCTTAGGTCATCGGCGTCTGGTGGTCGCACATATGTGCCCTGGAAGTTGTCGAGGAATGCGGCTTCCAGGTCTTCCCAACAACCAATTGACTATGCTGGCAAGCTATTAAGCCAATGCCGAGCTGGTCCTTTAAGCTTGAGTGGGAGGTATTTGATGGCGTGTAGATCATCACCACGGGCCATGTGGATATGAAGGAGGTAGTCCTCGATCCATACCGCGGGATCTGTTGTGCCATCGTATGATTCGATGTTTACGGGTTTGAAACCCTCGGGGATTTGATGATCCATCATTTCGTCTGTGAAGCATAGTGGGTGTGCGGCGCCTTTGTATTGGGCTATATCACGACGCAGCTCAAATGAGCTTTGTCTACTGTGTTCGGCCCGGCCGGAATTTCCATATCCTGCGTGACGGTTATCATCACGTATCGTGGGGCGCCCACGCGATCCATAGATCAATCTTGTTTGCCTTGCCTTGTCCTCCAGTATATCCCACAGGTTTGGCGCATTTTCCCGCGCCTTGGTATTTTTTGAGCGGCGCCGGGGTGCGGCTTGAGTGGAGGGCCGAGAGGCCTCTCTGTTGCGGCCACGAGGTGGCTGGTCGGTCGTATCATGCACTGGTGATGTATGTTTAGTTGCTTCCTCCTCTAATCGGGGTAGCAGCCTGCATTTTGGGTAGCTCTTGGAGGGGCGTTCAAGTTCATACTCTTCGGCCGCAAGGACTTCAGTCCATCTGTCGGCTAGCAAGTCTTGGTCAGCTCTAAGCTGTTGCTGCTTTTTCTTGAGGCTGCTTGCCATGGCCATAAGCCTGCGTTTGAAACGCTCTTGTTCGACGGGATCCTCAGGCACGACAAATTCGTTGTCGTCAAGGCTTGCCTCGTCTTCGGAGGGAGGCATGTAATTATCGTCCTCTACCTCTGTGTCTGCCGCTCTCTCATGAGGGATGGCTTCTCCGTCCTCCTGCGCTGAATCCTGCTGGAGGGGGTTGTATTCGGCACTGTCTGGGGTGTTATTGTCTCCGGTGCCGGAATCGTCGTTTTTACTGTGGCGGGATTTAGAGCGGCGCCGCTGACGCCGGCGCTTAGGCTGTTTGTTGGAGGGGTCATCCTCCGTTGTTCCATCGCCATTCCCACCTTTTGGGATGTCCACCATGTAAATGTCGTATGACGAGGTGGCCTTTCCAGTGCCCTGTAGGCGCTGGTTCTTGGTCGTCTCCTGCATCTTCGTTCATACCATCGATGTCTTCGGAGTCGAAGTCGAGCATGTTGGTTAAATCATCGACAGTGGCTACGAAGTGGGTGGTGGGTGGGCTTTGAATTTCTTTGTCGTCCGCATCCCAACCTTCCTGACCATAGTCCGGCCAGGGCTCTCCTGATAAAGAGAGAGACTTTAGTGAATTCAGGATGTCGCCAAAGGGCGAGTGCTGAAAGATGTCCGCGGCAGTGAATTCCATGACCGGCGCCCGATCAGATTCGATTGGTAGGGGCGCGGAAGGTTAGGAGTCCGAAGAGGAGTCCGGCACCTTGGAGTTACGAGTCTTACAAAGGACAGGGATGGTGTTCGGCTCAATTGCCATAGAGATCACAGCCCCCAAGGCGGTGTACAGCCACCCGTCCTCGATCAGCGCAGTCGGCTCCGAGCTAAGGGTCGGAGTGGACACTGGTGCGGCCTCCAGGGCACTGTTCGGTGGTAGAGCTAGATCATGCCCCTCGTGACAGTGCGGCATGCTTGGCTGTGGCTCGAACCCGTAGAAGATCAAGTCTCCACGGACGTCAGATGTGTAGTTCAAACTTCCAAATCTGACCTGATGGCCAGTGGCGTAGCTTTCAATCTGCTCCAGATGGCCAAGAAAATTGGCCCGCAGTGCAAAGCCGCCGAATATGAAGATCTGTCCGGGGAGAAAAGTCTCACCATGGACCGCATCGTTGTTGATGATCGGAGGAGCCATCGGGCCTAAAGATGAAGACACAGAGGAACTCTCAATGAAAGCACCAATGTCAGTGTCAAAACCGGCGGATCTCGGGTAGGGGGTCCCAAACTGTGCGTCTAGGCGGATGGTAACAGGAGACAAGGGACACGATGTTTTTACCCAGGTTCGGGCCCACTCGATGGAGGTAAAACCCTACTCCTGCTTGATTGATATTGATGATATGGGTAGTACAAGAGTAGATCTACCACGAGATCAGAGAGGCTAAACCCTAGAAGCTAGCCTATGGTATGATTGTTGTTCTGTCCTACGGACTAAAACCCTCCGGTTTATATAGGCACCGAAGAGGGTTAGAGTTACACAGAGTCGGTTACAATGGTAGGAAATCTACATATCCGTATCGCCAAGCTTGCCTTCCACACCAAGGAAAGTCCCATCCGGACACGGGACGAAGTCTTCAATCTTGTATCTTCATAGTCCAGGAGTCCGGCCAAAGGCTATAGTCTGCCCATACGGACACCTCCTAATCCAGGACTCCCTCAACTAGCATTACACATGATTTCAAAAGGTATGTTCTAATTAGGTGGTTGAACAATAGGTGCAGAAGTTAAGGCTTTCTTAAGTGTTTCAAAGGCTTCTACACAATCATCATCAAAAACAAATGGAACATCTCTTTTGCAAGAGATTAGTAAGAGGCCTAGAATTTTTTGAGAAGTCTTTAATAAATCTCCTATAGAAACCAACATGACCAAGAAAACTTCTTATACCTTTAATATCTTTAGGAAATAGTATTTTCTCAATTGCATCAACTTTGGCCTTATCCACTTCTATTTCACGCTCAGAAATTTTATGCCCCAAGACAATACCTTCATTCATCATAAAGTGACACTTCTCCCGATTCAGGAAAATATTAGTTTGTTCACATCTCTGCAAAACTCGATCAAGTTTTCTTAAGAAATCATCAAAAGAAGACCCATAAACGGAAAAATCATCCATGAAAACCCAACAATCTTTTCACAAAAGTCAGACAATATAGCAGTCATACATCTTCAAAAAGTAGTAGGTGCATTGCATAACCCAAAAGGCATACATCAATAAGCATAAGTTCCAAAAGGACAAGTAAAAGTGGTTTTCTCTTGGTCGGGTTGTGATACGGGTATTTGAGAGAAACCAGAATATCCATCAAGAAAGCAAAAGTGTGTATGTTTAGATAATCTTTCTAGCATTTGATCAATAAAAGGCAAAGGGTAATGATATTTTCTAGTGGCTTTGTTTAATTTTCTAAAGTGAATTACCATTCTATAACTAGTCACAATTCTTTGTGGAATAAGTTCCATTTTAACATTAGGGACAACAGTAATACCTCCTTTCTTAGGAACACAATGAACAGGACTTACCCATCTACTATCAGCTATAGGATAGATTATACCTGCTTCCAGAAGCTTTAATATTTCATTTCTTACCACTTCCTTCATCTTAGGATTTAATCATCGTTGGTGATCAACAACTGGCATAGCACCAGGTTCCATATTAATCTTGTGCTAACAGAGAGTGGGACAGATGCCCTTAAGATCATCAAGAGTATGTCCAATAGCAGGACGGTGCTTCCTTAGAGTTTTTAATAAACTCTTTTCTTCATGCTCTGTAAGGTTAGCACTAATAATAACATGATATATCTTCTTCTCATCAAGATAAGCATATTTCAAAGTATTTGACAATTGTTTTAATTCAAACATAGGATCACCTTTAGGTGGAGGAGGGCCTCCTAGAGTTTCAACAGGCAAATTGTGTTTAAGAATAGGTTGTTGATCAAAGAACATTTTATCTATTTCATTTCTTTCATGCAAGTGCATATCATTTTCACGATCTAGCAAATATTGTTCTAGCGGATCAGTAGGAGGTACGACAATAGAAGCAAGACCAATCATTTCATCCTTACTAGTAAATTCTTTATCACGAGGTTGTCTATGAAACTTAGAGAAATTAAAACTCATGAGACACATCACCAAAATTGACACTGACAGTTTCTTTATTCCAATCTGTCTTAGCATTAACAGTGTTTAAGAAAGGTCTACCAAATATTATGGGACAAAAATCATCTTGTGGAGACCCAAGAACTAGAAAATCCGTAGGGTATTTTATTTTCTCACACAAGACTTCAACATCTCTAACAATCCCAAGTGGTGTGATAGTATCTATGTTTGCAAGCTTAATAGTAACATCAATATCTTCTATTTTAGGAGGTGCAATATCATTCATAATTTCTTGGTATAAAGTAAAAGGGATAGCACTAACACTAGCACCCATATCACATAAGCCATGAAAACAATGATCTCCTATTTTAACTGAAACAACAGGCATGCAAACAACGAGCTTACTCGTATCTTTAGCATCAGGTTTCGCAATTCTAGTAGCTTCATCATAGAAATAAATAACATGCCCATCAATATTATCGACCAAGAGATCTTTAACCATAACAATACTAGGTTCTACTCTAATTTGTTCAGAAGGTCTAGGTGCTCTAATATTACTTTTGTTAACCACTGTTGAAACTTTAGCATGTTCCTTTATCCTAACACGGAAAGGTGGTTTTTCAATATAAGCAGTAGGCACAACTGGATCAACATTGTAAATGATAGTTTCATCTTTAACTATAACTGGCTCCTCATTTTTTTCTTTAACAGGTGGATGATATTTAAACCATTTTCTCCTTAGGGAGATCAACATGAGTAGCAAATGGTTCACAAAAAGAGGCTACTATCTCAGAGTCAAGTCCATATTTAATGCTAAACTTATGAAAAGCTTCGGTATCCATAAAAGATTTAACACAATCAAACTCAAGTGTTTTACTTCACTCATTACCTTTGTCGAGTTCCCAATCTTCAGAGTTGCGTTTAATTCTTTCAAGAAGGTCCCATCTGAATTCAATATTATTCTTCGAAAGGAGCCAGTAGAAGAAGAATCGAGTATGGTTTGATCATCATGGGAAAGCCGAGCATAAAAATTTTGTACGATAATTTCCTTGGGAGATCATGATTGGGGGTTGTGTACATCATGTACTTAATCCTCCCCCAAGCTTGAGCGATGCTTACTCCTTCACGAGGCCAAAAATTATTATATATAATTTCGATCACGATGAATTAGATGCAAACGATAATTGTTTTGGATGATATTCCAATTTCAACCGATTCCAATCCCAAGCTCCAATATCATCATATAGCCTATACCATGTCAATGCCTTTCCCTTCAAATATAAAGGGTAGACCTTCTTCTTAACTCCATTTTCGGGTAAACCTGCAAGCTTAAATAATCCACAAACTTCATCCACATAGATTAGGTGCATATCAGGATGTAGTATTCCACCTCATGCATAACGATTAGCTAGCAGTTTCTCTATCATACCCAAACGAATCTCATAATAAATATTTTCAGTAGGTCTAGTAGGTTGATGAGCAACTCTTTGTGCTTCGGTCGAGGTGAATATACCCCGAACAAACCCCTCAAAGGATTGTTTTCCATAGTAACAAGTGACAGTAAATTTCAACATGTAATATAAACTTTTCCTTACCAAATTCCACTCACCACAAGCGCTTCACTCCCCGTCAGTGGTGCCAGAAAAGTCTTGATGACCCACAAGTATAGGGGATCAATTGTAGTCCTTTCGATAAGTAGGAGTGTCAAACCCAACAAGGAGCAGAAGGAAATGAAATTTTCAGCAAGGTAATTTCTGCAGGCACTGAAATTGTCGGTAACAGGTAGTTTGATAGCAAGATAATTTGTAACGAGCGAGTACTAGTAACGATAACAAAAGTGCAGCAAGGTAGCCCAATCCTTTTTGTAGCAAAGTATAGGTCGAAATGGTCTCCTATAATAAGCAAAGCGTTCTTGAGGACGCACGGGAATTTCATCTAGTCACAATCATCATGTTTGTTTGATTCGCGTTTGCTACTTTGATAATTTGATATGTGTGTGGACCGGTGCATGGGTGTTGTTCTTACTTGAACAAACCTCCCACTTATGATTAACCCCTCTCGCAAGCATCCGCAACTATGAAAAAAGAATTAAGATAAAATCTAACCATAGCATTAAACATATGGATCCAAATCAGGGTTTAACCTTCTGTCACTCTAACAACCCATCATCTAATAACTACTCCACAATGCATTCCCTTAGGCCCAAAGATGGTGAAGTGTCATGTAGTCAACATTCACATAACACCACTAAGATAATCACAACATACATATAATCGAAGTATCAAACGATACCAAATTCACATGATTACTTATGATAAGATGTCACGCCCAATATGCGACCCTATCCTAAAGGAACTCGAAGGTCCCACCAAGGATAGAATCGCATATTGGAGACGCTTTTGCAAGGTGGATATCATTACATCATACCATTACATAATATTTGGGGATACATACAAGAGGCATACATTGCCACATGAATACAACATCACCATACATAAGAGCAACATCCGACTACGGAAGAAACACAAACAGAAACTCAAACGACATCCACCCTGCAAGCCCAGGCTGCCGACCTGGAACCTATCCCCTGATGGAAGAAGAAGCAGAAGAAGAACTCCAAAACAAGTAAACATCGCTCTCGCATCATGATCATCGCATTACCTGTACCTGCAACTGTTATTGTAGTAATATGTGAGGCACGAGGACTCTGTAATCCCATTACCATGGGTATCAAGACTAGCAAATCTTAACTAGGTATGGAAAGGATAAGTGATGAGGTTGCAGCAGCGACTAAGCATATATGGTGGCTAACATACGCAAATAAGAGCGAGAAGAGAAGCAATGCAACGGTCGAGAAGCTAGAAGTGATCAAGAAGTGATCCCGAAACTACTTAGGTTCATACATAACTCAAACCGTGTTCACCTCCCAGACTCCACCGAGAAGAGACCATCACGGCTACACACGCGGTTGATGCGTTTTAATCGAATTTGGTGTCAAGTTCTCTACAACCAGAGATTAACAAATTCCCATCTGCCACATAATCATGGGCACGGCTTTCGAAAGTTTATACCCTGCAGGGGTGTCCCAACTTGTCCCATTATAAGCTCTCATGACCAACGAAGGATATTCCTTCTCCCGGGAAGACCCGATCAGTCTCGGAATCCCGGTTACAAGATATTTCAACAATGGTAAAACAAGACCAGCAAGAACCTGACTTTCCCGACAAGTCCATGAAGAATACGAACGGACGAAGACGAACCAAGTGTAGTTGAACGAATCCTCGCAATCGCAACGAAACAGGAACTATCGAGAAGAAGCAAAACCGGAAAGAAGCAAACAATAAGGTAAACACACAACTCATAAACTTGACACGATGCTCAACCAAGTATGATGCACGATAAGGCTATATGATGCTTCTCATAGCAAGTGATGATGCATACAAGAACAACACATCAAAGCAAGTTTAAATGAGGCCGGAAACAACATATAACAAATCCGGTAAGTCCCCATATGCAAAATTCGAAATTGGTCCAGATCTGAACAAACATTAAGTTGAAGTTGTTAAACAGCAAGTTAAGCTGCACCATGATGATCTACACAAAATTCTATTCAAGTTACATATAAAGTTCATTTAGTTCGGAGCTACGGCCTAGAAGATATGAACAAAACAAGTTAAACATGGCATTGAAGCAAAATGCATTCAAACATTAAGCAAACACTCTCAAACAAGGATGCAACATGATAATATGAACCTACATACAAAAACAAGCAAGTTTCATATAGAGCATGCTCAAAACGGAGCAATGGTGCAACACATACACTCCGAACAAGATATAACAACAATCTGCCCAAAACAGCAACTAGGCACTTTGCAACCATCAAAACAACATGCTACGGGACTCATATGAGCATAAACTTAACATTTACTTCATGTACATATAGTATACTTAAAATATCATTAAGTTTCATGTCAATAGGCATCAAGATTAAACCAATATGATCAATGCAAAATGCAACTTTATAACACAGGAGCATATGCATGAGCAGAGTTAATATGATGGCAACTTGAGAGAAAGAAAGAGACAAGCTACAGCAAATAAACATAGAAACCTAGGGCATGGAATCAAAGTACACATAAGAAAGAGCAAATAATCTTAAGGCATTATATACATATGGCACATGGATTAGTGGGAACCAACATGACAAGATTAAAAGTTGAAACAGTTTCAGCAAGTGTAAAACAGCAACATTGTGATGGCATGTTTGCAAGCATGGAACAGAGGAATATGACATCCAAAATTGGCAAACATGGCAGGTAAACAAAGTACGCATATCATACTTAAAAACATGTAACTGTAGTATCTCCAAAATATGCATGGATCACTCAATAACAACCTCACAACAAGGCATCATGAAGTTAACAGGAATCTGGAACATTATACAAGCATGTTCATGACAATGAAAACATATGCTACAGGACATATATAGGGCATCACGAGGCATGGAATGATAGAGTATAGCATAGAAAACAAAACATCTCAACTAAGCATCTCCAGATTATGCATGGATTAATTGGTAGCATCAAGCAAACATGGCAACATGATATAGTAGTTTCAGCATCGACAGAAAGTTAACAGCAAGTGGCCCACTTCACAAGCTTGATACACTCACTACAGGGCTATAAAAATACATGGATTGTACCCCTGTAAATATGGCATAAAAATGCTCCTAAAACGTGTAGACATCATGCTCATCAGATGCACACACGAAATGCAACAAAAATGACAAATCAGCAAGTTACAGCAGTTTTCAGCAGTTAACAGCAACATGTACTTTTGCAACAGGGATTAATATATCAAGATGCACCCTAACATGAACGCAAAGCACACCAACGCGTAGCGCATGAAGAGCAGAACATGTGCATATCAAGCTCATCATCATAACATTAACAGGGACAAAGTTGTGGCACTCACAAAAGGCATACATGATGTTAGCAAACAACAGATTTCAGCAGTTTATATCATTTAGCAGTTTTGCAACGAGGCTTAAGGCACCAATACGAACAGTAACATGCATGAAAATTAGACTATCATGAAGAGCACTCTGGGATGAACATTTTGACATATTATGCACGCAAAACGGAGCACTGAGTGTCAAGTTATGGCATGTCAAACATATGCACATGATGTTGAAAACCTGGGACAGGCAATTTCTCACCTCGCAGAAAACAGGCGGGGGGGTCCCGCGGGACTAAGCGGTGTAGTGGGGCCGTTAGGTTCGATGGACGGGACGCGCGATGGTGGAGGAGGTCTAGCCATGGCGGGATGGAGCTCGCTGGCGGCGAAGGGCGGTGGTCGGCGGTGAGGTCCGACGATGGCGGAGCGGGCCGGTGCGCGGGGCGCGACAGCGGCCTCACGCGGGCCTCCTATGGGCCTGGCGAGCCGCGGCGGTAGTGGGGAGCCGAAGGGGTGATGTGGCTGGCGGTGGTGGACGCGTCCGGCGACGGGCGGACATGTCCGGCGAGCGAAAGGGAGATTTTGATCTAGGGTTTGCCCGAAATTTCGGGGAGGGGACTAATTTATTGGTAGAGGGAGCTAGGAGAGTCCAAATGAGGTGCGGTTTTTGCCCACACGATCGTGATCGAATGGCGGAGAGCATGGAGGGGAGTTAGATGGGCTAGGTGGGCTGTTTGGAGGGGTGTTGGGCTGCAAAGAGAGAGGGGCTTTGGTTAACTCGGTTAACCGTTTGGGCATCAAACGACCTCCAAATAGAACAAAATTTGAGGGGCGGTCTACCGGAGATATACCAAGGCCACTCGGCAAATCTCGGCCCATTCCGGGAACATTTTTCGGCGGCTCATAAAACCAAGGACTGGGAGGTGCTGCGGCGCCTGCGAGTGTGGTTGGGCTCAGAATGGACAATAGAGAGAACCGGGAGGACCCGAACGGATGCAAGTTTCAAAAATATGCAGAAGAAATGCAGATGATGACATGGCAAGATGCAACACGCAAACAAATGACATGGCAACGACGGCGAATAACAGGAATACACCTGGCGCATCGAACTCGGGGCGTTACAACTCTCCTCCACTAACAAGAGATCTCGTCCCGAGATCTTAGGAAAGAGAAGGAAGAGAAAGAGGAAGAGGTGAAGTAAGAACGCGAGAGAAAATGAACCAAGTCGAGAGCACTCGGGTAGAACAGATGAACGGCGAATATGACGAGAATGAAAAGCTCAATAAACAAGATAGACTCTAAAACCACTCCCGTTAGAATAAGATAGGAAAGGAAAAAGAACATAAGAATTTGAGCAGCATTCCGACTGAAAATGGAAGGAATGGAGACCTGAACTTCACCCAATGGGATGACACTTGATGAGATGAACAACGCAATGCCTCCAGAAGAATTGAAAGAATGTAATGAAAAGAACGGGTGGAAGAACAAGAACTTCCACCACGAATGAATTTGATAGCGTCCTTAGAGGAAGGGTTGAACGGAGTTGTTGAGAAAATCAACAACAAAAGAATAAGCTTGGCGTGGACTTATCAAAAACATCTCAAAACTTGAGGTGAAACTCTGCCACAAGCAAATGTCCGAATAGCTGAGAAGAACGAAGAAATGCAAAACTCCACTTCAGAAGAAAAAGGAGAATTATTTGCACTTCGAGACGCGAGAAGAAAAGATAGTTGAACTCCTCCAACAAAACCTTGATGAACTCTTGAAGAATGAATTAAATCATGAAGAAGCACCATGAAGAACTCCGATGACAAAAAGGATGATGAGATAGAATGAAGGATGAAAGAATAATATTAAACCTTGCGGTGATTTAGATGGAGGTTCCGACGAAATGGCCGAGGAAATATTTGAACTCCGGAAAAGAATAGATGAAAACACTTCGAACCGCAAAATTATTCATCATGAACAAACTCCGAAGGAAGGGATTAATCACTTTGAGGAAATAAGAATAAGATTTATTGTATGCTTTTCCTTCATCAAAATAAATTGATTGCAAGCAATGGATTTTTGCATACTACTTAATCTTATTGGAAAATGATTTAGGGGGATATAGCACAAAACTTGAGAAAGTCTTCATGAACCACCGGTAGATTGGAAAGAACGAATGAATTGATATGATAACAAAGGAAAAAGAATCTGAAGGAACCACCGTAAGAATTAAAAAATGACTGATGAAAGAGAATGAATCACCGGGAAGAATTAGAAGAACAAATATTCTTGAGGGGATTTAGATGCAAAAGAAAGAAGAGATAACAAGCTGATTAAAGAGTATGTGACAGATGCGTCAGGATAAATAGAGAACGATAGCTGGAATGATGGCCTCCAGTGAAAAGAAATGGAAAACAACTCCTGACATACTCCGGATGGGTAAGAGAGAATAACTGACAAACAGAACAATTTGAGAGGATAGATGAAACTAGAACCGCGAGTCTTCAAGAGAACGGGCAAGATTTAGAGGAAAACTCTTCTTCTATCTTGAAATGACGATGAGGAACGCCACCAAAATTGTTGAGACACTCAGGAAGAATGGAAAGAGGAAAAGTTGAACCAAAGATCAAAATAATTTGAAAGCGATCTTGGAGATGGCATCTGACTGATGAAATTCATTCTTACGTCAAACTCTGAAAAGAATTTGGAATAGCTCTGGAATAATTAGAAGAGTCAGGTAAGATCCTGGGAAAAGACCTGTGGGTTAGGGCCCACTAAAAGAAAACACCGTTGAAAAGGATTGTTGAAAAGATAGATGATGCACCAGAACAATTGAAATATTTGAATGAGGTGACAACCTCGAATTAATTCAAACACAGACGACTCTCCTGAGATGTCTTGAGCACTCCGGAAGGATAAACTGGCGAGAGGCGAACGAGCAGGGAAAACACTTGATCCAAGGAAAAGAATATGATCAACCCAAAAAACTTGAATTGAGTCCACCGGAGAAGAAAAAGAGATGAAGAATGTCGAACAAAACAAGAATTCACCGGTTGAAACAATTGACGAAAGACTGAAGAGGATCCGTACGATTGAAATTGATGGTCGAGAGAGACTCAGACTCCGGGAAGAAAAATTGTGGGAGGGCGGGAAAAGAAAAGGCACCTGGAAGGGAGAACCGATGAATATCTTGAAGAGAAAACACCGGTTGAAAGAAAGCAAAGGCTTCGCACGAGTAGGATGGATACTCAATTACGGACTCCGGCTCCGAGAAGAAAAGGGGTGGGCGGGTGGAAAAAGGAAAACAACGAAGGATTGAACTTGGCAAAGATGAAAAGGCTCGAGTCAACTTGACGAGAAATGCACCGGATAAAAGGAGCTAAGAACCAACGCTCGGAAAACCAACCGCGTGATCCTAAAGAAAAATTTGAAAGGGAAGAGGAGTAACTCAAAACACCTACGTCAAGATTCCTCACCAGAGCGACAAAGGGCTGAGGAGTAAAAAGAATTCCTACTCTCTGATATAACTAGACCCAGAAATAGTTTTCTTCTAGACTCGACAACGACCAACTACGATCAATCAAGGGGGAGCTCCTATGGTCAGTCGAGGCTCTGATACCAACTTGTCACACCCAATATGCGAACCTATCCTAAAGGAACTCAAAGGTCCCACCAAGGATAGAAGCGCATATTGGAGACGCTTTTGCAAGGTGGATATCATTACATCGTACCATTACATAATAGTTGGGGATACATACAAGAGGCATACAATGCCACACGAATACAACATCACCATACATAAGAGCAACATCCGACTACGGAAGAAACACAAACATAAACTCAAACGACATCCACCCTGCTAGCCCAGGATGCCGACCTAGAACCTGTCCCCTGATCAAAGAAGAAGCAGGAGAAGAACTACAAAACAAGTAAACATCACTCTCGCGTCATGATCATCGAATTACCTGTACCTGCAACTGTTGTCGTAGTAATCTGTGAGCAATGAGGACTCAGCAATCCCATTACCATGGGTATCAAGACTAGCAAAGCTTAACTAGGTATGGAAAGGTTAAGTGGTGAGGTTGCAGCAGCGACTTAGCATATATGGTGGCTAACATACGCAAATAAGAGCGAGAAGAGAAGCAATGCAACGGTCGAGAAGCTAGAAGTGATCAAGAAGTGATCCTCAAACTACTTACGTTCATACATAACCCAAACCGTGTTCACCTCCCAGACTCCGCCGAGAAGAGACCATCACGGCTACACATGCGGTTGATGCGTTTTAATTCGAATCTGGTGTCAAGTTCTCTACAACCGGACATGAACAAATTCCCATCTGCCACATAACCACGGGCACGGCTTTCGAAAGTTTATACCTTGCAGGGGTGTCCCAACTTAGCCCATTATAAGCTCTCACGACCAACGAAGGATATTCCTTCTCCCGAGAAGACCCCGATCAGTCTCGGAATCCCGGTTACAAGACATTTCAACAATGGTAAAATAAGACCAGCAAGACCACCCGACTATGCCGAAAAATCCCGATAGGAGCTCCACATATCTCGTTCTCAGGGCACAACGGATGAGCAATCCGTACAACTAAAACCAGACCACAAGTTTCCCCGAGGGGGCGCTGCAAAGGGCTCTAGTTTGAACCAATACTCAGAGGAGCACTAGCCCGGGGGGGTTTAAAATAAAGATGACCCTCGGGTTTGCAACCCCAAGGGAAAATTATAGGTTGTTAGGCAAATGTAAAACCAAAGTTGGGCCTTGCTGGAGGAGTTTTATTCATAGCGAACTGTCAAGGGGTTCCCATACACCTGGCCCCGTAAGGAACGCAAAATCAAGGAACATAACACCAGTATGACGGAAACTAAGGCGGCAAGAGTGGAACAAAACACCAGGCATAAGGCCGGGCCTTCCACCCTTTACAAAGTATATAGATGCATTAATTAAATAAGGGATATTGTGATATCCCAACATGATCCTGTCCATCATGGAGCAATCTTCGACTTCACCTGCAACTAACAACGCTATAAGAGGGGCTGAGCAAAGCGGTAACATAGCCAAGCAACGGTTTGCTAGGAAGGGTGAAAAGGTTATAGGACGACATGGCAATTTGGGAGGCTTGATAAACAAGTGATAGGTAGCGCAGCATAGCGATAGAACGAAGCAACTAGCATAGCAATGATAGTAGTGAGATCCAGGGTAATAGTCATCTTGCCTAAAATCCCGCTAGGAAGAAGAACAAGTCCTTGAAGAAGACAAACGGACGAAGACGAACCAAGCGTAGTCGAACGAATCCTCACGATCGCAACGAAACAGGAACTATCGAGAAGAAGCACAACCGGAAAGGAGCAAACCACATGGTAAACACACAACACATAAACATGACAAGATGCTCAACCAAGCATGATGCATGACAAAGGCTATATGATGCTACTCATGTCAAGAGATGATGCATACAAGAGCAACACATCAAAGCAAGTTTAAATGAGGCCGGAAACAACATATAACAAATCCGGTAAGTCCTCATATGCAAATTTCAAAATTGGTCCAGATCTGGATAAACCTTATGTTCAAGTTTTTAAGCAGCAAGTTAAAATGCACCGGATGATCTACACGAAATTCTAGTCAAGTTACATATAAGGTTCATTTAGTTCGGAACTACGACCTAGAAGATATGAGCAAAACAAGTTAAACATGGCATTGACGCAAAATGCATTCAAACATCAAGCAAACACTCTCAAAACATGGATGCAACATGATAAGATGAAATTACATGCAAAATCAAGCAAGTTTCATATAGAGCATGCTCAAAATGGAGAAACGGTGCAACACATACACTCCAAACAAGTTATAACAACAATCTGCCCAAAATAGCAAATAGGCACGACGCAAACATCAAAACAACATGCTACAGGAATCTTATGAGCACAAACTTGACATGCACTTCATGTACAGATAACATACATAAAATATCATTAAAGGTTCAGGTTCATAGGCATCAAGATTAAACCAATATGACCAATGCAAAATGCAACTTTATAACACAACAGCATATGCATGAGCAGAGTTAATATGATGGCAACTTGAGAGCAAGAAAGAGACAAGCTACGACAAGTAAACAAAGCAACCAAGGGCATGACATCAAATTACACATAACAAAGTGCTAATAATATCATGCCATCATAAATATATGGCTCATGGATTAGTGGGAACCAACATGACAAGATTGAAAGTTGAAACAGTTTCAGCAAGTGTAAAATAGCAACATTGTGATGGCACATTTGCAAGTATGGAACAGAGGCATATGACATCCAAAATTAGCAAATATGGCAGGTAAACAAAGTAAGCATATCATAATTCAAAACATGTAATTGTAGTATCTCCAAAAGATGCATGGATCACTCAATAACAAGCTCACAACAAGGCATCATGAAGTTAACAGGAATCTGGAACATTATATAAGCATGTTTATGGCAATGAAAACATATGCTACAAGACATATATAGGGCATCACATGGCATGGCATGATAGAGCATCGTATAGACAATAAAACATCTCAACTAAGCATCTGCAGATTATGCACGGATTAATTGGTAGCATCAAGCAAACATGGCAACATGATAGAGCAGTTTTAGCATTGACAGAAAGTTAACAACAACTGGCCCACTTCACAAGCTTGATGTACTCACTACAGGGCATATAAAAATACATGGTTTGCACCCCTGTAAAGATGGAATAAAAATGCTCCTAAAACATGTAGACATAATGCTCATAAGATGCACACACAGAATGCAAAAAAATGACAAATCAGCAAGTTACAGCAGTTTTCAGCAGTTAACAGCAACATGCACTTTTGCAACAGGGATTAAGATATCAAGATGCACCCTAACATGAATGCAAAGCACACTAACATATAAAGCATGAATACCAGAACATGTGCATATCAAGATCATCATCATAACATCAACAGGGACAAAGTTGTGGCACTCACAAAAGGCATACATGATGTTAGCAAACAGCAGATTTCAGCAGTTTATATCATTTAGCAGTTTTGTAACAAGGATTAAGACATCAATATGAACAGTAACATGCATCCAAACTAGACCATCATGAAGAGCACTCTGGGATGAACATTTTGACATATTATACACGCAAAACGGAGCACTAAGCATCAAGTTATGGCATGTCAAACATATGCACATGATGTTGAAAACCTGGGACTCGGGCAATTTCTCACCTCGAAGAAAACGGGACGGGGGGATCCCGCGGGACGAAGTGGTGCAGCGGGGCCGTGTTGTTTGGTTCGATGGACGACGCGGTCCAGGGACGGCGGCGTCTTGGCGCGGTGGTGGAGGAGGTCCGGCCATGGCGGGACGGAGCTCGCCGACGGCGGGGTCCGGCGACCAGCGTCGAAGGGCGGTGGTCGGCGGCGAGGTCCGACAATGGCGGAGCGGGCTGGTGCGCGGGGCACGACGGCGGGCTCACGCGGGCCCACGATGGGCCTAGCGGGCCGCGGCGGTGGTGGGGAGCCGGAGTTGCGACTTGGCAGGCGGGGATTAGGCGCGGAGGCGGCGACTGCTGAGGTGGCGGCCTCTGATTGGGTAGGCGACGTGGCTGGCGGTAGTGGACGCGTACGGCGACGGGCGGACATGTCCGGCGGGCGAAAGGGAGGTTTTGATCTAGAGTTTGCCCGAAATTTCGGGGGAGGGGACTAATTTATGGGTACAGGGAGCTAGGAGAGTCCAAATGAGGTGCGGTTTTCGCCCACACAACGGCGGAGAGCATGGAGGGGAGTTAGATGGGCTAGGTGGGCTGTTTGGAGGGGTGTTGGGCTGCAAAGGAGAGGGGCTTTGTTAACTCGGTTAACCGTTAGGGCATCAAACGACCTCCAAATGGAACGAAATTTTGACAGGCGGTCTATCGGTGATATACCAAGGCCACTCGGCAAATCTCGGCCCATTCCGAGAACACTTTTCGGCGGCTCACAAAACTAAGGACTGGGAGGTGCCGCGGCGCGTGCGAGTGTGGTTGGGCTCAGAACGAACAACGGAGAGAACCGGGAGGACCCGAACGGATGCAAGTTTTGAAAAACATGCAGATGAGGACATGGCAAGATGCAACACGCGAACAAATGACATGGCAACGATGGTGAATAACTGGAAGACACCTGGCGCATCGGATTCGGGGCGTTACAACTCTCCTCCACTAACAAGAGATCTCGTCCCGAGATCTTTGGAACGAGAAGGAAGAGAAAGAGGAAGAGGTGAAGTAAGAACGCGAGAGAAAATGAACCAAGTCGAGAGCACTCGGGTAGAACAGATGTACAGCGAATATGACGAGAATGAAAAGCTCAAGAAACAAGATAGACTCTGAAACCACTCCCGTTAGAATAAGATAGGAAAGGAAAAAGAACATAAGAATTAGGGCAGCATTCCGACAGAAAATGGAAGGAACGGAGACTTGAACTTCACCCAATGGGATGACACTTGATGAGATGAACAACGCTATGCCTCCGGAAGAATTGAAAGAATGTAACGAAAAGAACAGGTGGAAGAATAAGAACTTCCACCACGAATGAATTTGATAGCGTCCTTAGAGGAAGGGCTGAACGGAGTTGTTGAGAAAATCAACAACAAAAGAATAAGCTTGATGTGGACTTATCAAAAACATCTCAAAACTTGAGGTGAAACTCTACCACAAGCAAATGTCTGAATAGCTGAGAAGAACAAAGAAATGCAAACCTCCACTTCAGAAGAAAATAGAGAATTATTTGCACTTCAAGACGCGAGAAGAAAAGATAGTTGAACTCCTCCAACAAAATCTTGATGAACTCTTGAAGAATGAATTAAATCATGAAGAACCACCATGAAGAACTCCGGTGACAAAAAGGATGATGAGATAGAATGAAGGATGAAAGAATAAGATGAAACCTTGCGGTGATTTAGATGGAGGTTCCGATGAAATGGCCGAGGAAATATTCGAACTCCGGAAAAGAATAGATGAAAACACTTCGAACCGCGAAATTATTCATCATGAACAAACTCCGAAGGAAGGGATTAATCACTTTGAGGAAATAAGAATAAGATTTATTGTATGCTTTTCCTTCATCAAAATAAATTGATTACAAGCAATGGATTTTTGCATACTACTTAATCTTATTGGAAAAGGATTTTGGGGGATATAGCACAAAACTTGAGAAAGTCTTCATGAACACCGGTAATTGGAAAGAACGAATGAATTGATATGATAACAAAGGAAAAAGAATCTGAAGGAACCACCGTAAGAATTAGAAAATGACTGATGAAAGAGAATGAATCACCGGGAAGAATTAGAAGAACAAATATTCTTGAGGGAATTTAGATGCAAAAGAACGAAGAGATAACAAGCTGATTAAAGAGTATGTGACAGATGCGTCGGGATAAATAGAGAACGATAGCTGGAATGATGGCCTCCGGTGAAAAGAAACGAAAAACAACTCCTAACATACTCCGGATGGGTAAGAGAGAATAGCTGACAAACAGAACAATTCGAGAGGATAGATGAAACTAGAACCGCGAGTCTTCGAGAGAATGGGCAAGATTTAGAGGAAAACTCTGATTCTATCTTGAAATGACGATGAGGAACGCCACCAAAATTGTTGAGACACTCAGGAAGAATGGAAAGAGGAAAAGTTGAACCAAAGATGAAAAGAATTTGAAAGCGATCTTGGACATGGCATCTGACTGATGAAATTCATTCTTATGTCAAACTCTGAAAAGAATTTTGAATAGCTCTAGAATAATTAGAAGAGTCAGGTAAGATCCTGGGAAAAGACCTGTGGGTTAGGGCCCACTAAAAGAAAACACCGTTGAAAAGGATTGTTGAAAAGACAGATGATGCACCGGAACAATTGAAATATTTGAATGAGGTGACAAACTCGAATTAATTCAAACACAGACGAATCTCCTGAGATGTCTTGAGCACTCCGGAAAGATAAACTAGCGAGAGGCGAACGAGCAGGCAAAACACTTGATCCAAGGAAAAGAATATGATCAACCCGAAAAACATGAATTGAGTCCACCGGAGAAGAAAAAGAGATGAAGAATGTCGAACAAAACGAGAAGTCACAAGAGGCTCCGTACGAATGAAATTGATGGTTGAGAGAGACTCGGACTCCGGGAAGAAAAAGGGTGGGAGGGCGGGAAAAACAAAGGCACCTGGAAGGGAGAACCGACGAATATCTTGAAGAGAAAACATAGGTTGAAAGGAAGCAAAGGCTTTGCACGAGTAGGATGGATACTCGATTATGAACTCCAGCTCCGAGAAGAAAAGGGGTGGGCGGGTGGAAAAAATAAAACAACTGAGGATTGAACTTGGCAAAGATGAAGAGGCTCAAGTCAACTTGACAAGAAATGCACCGGATAAAAAGAGCTGAGAACCAACGCTCGGAAAACCAACCGCGTGATCCTAAAGAAAAATTTGAAGGGGAAGAGGAGTAACTCAAAACACCTACGTCAAGATTTCTCACCGGAGCGATGAAGGGCTGAGGAGTAAAAAGAATTCCTACTCTTCGATATAACAAGACTCGGAAATAGTTTTCTTCTAGACTCGACAACGGACAACTACGATCAATCAAGGGGGGCTCCTATGGTTGGTCGAGGCTCTGATACCAACTTGTCACGCCCAATATACGACCCTATCCTAAAGGAACTCGAAGGTCCCACCAAGGATAGAAGCGCATACTGGAGACACTTTTGCAAGGTGGATATCATTACGTCGTACCATTACATAATAGTTGGGGATACATACAAGAGGCATACAATGCCACACGAATACAACATCACCATACATAAGAGCAACATCTGACTACGGAAGAAACACAAACAGAAACTCAAACGACATCCACCCTGCTAGCCCAGGCTGCCGACCTGGAACATATCCCCTGATCAAAGAAGAAGCAGAAGAAGAACTCCAAAACAAGTAAACATCGCTCTCGCGTCATGATCATCGCATTACCTGTACCTGAAACTGTTGTTGTAGTAATCTGTGAGCCACGAGGACTCAGCAATCCCATTAGCATGGGTATCAAGTCTAGCAAAGCTTAACTGGGTATGAAAAGGATAAGTGGTGAGGTTGCAGCAGTGACTAAGCATATATGGTGGCTAACATACGCAAATAAGAGCAAGAAGAGAAGTAATGCAACGGTCGAGAAGTTAGAAGTGATCAAGAAGTGATCCTGAAACTACTTACGTTCATACATAACCCAAACCATGTTCACCTCCCGGACTCCGCCGAGAAGAGACCATCACGGCTACACACACGGTTGATGCATTTTAATTCGAATCTGGTGTTAAGTTCTCTACAACCGGACATTAACAAATTCCCATCTGCCACATAACCGCGGGCACGCCTTTCGAAAGTTTATACCCTGCAAGGGTGTCCCAACTTAGCCCATTATGAGCTCTCACGACCAAAGAAGGATATTCGTTCTCCCGGGAAGACCCAATCAGTCTCGGAATCCCGGTTACAAGACGTTTCGACAATGGTAAAACAAGACCAGCAAAACCACCCGACTGTGCCGACAAATCCCGATAGGAGCTGCACTTATCTCGTTCTTAGGGCACAACGGATGAGCAATCTGTACAACTAAAACTAGACCTCAAGTTTCCCCGAGGGGGCGCTGCAAAGGGCTCTAGTTTGGACCAACACTCAGAGGAGCACTAGCCTGGGGGGGTTTAAAATAAAGATAACCCTCGGATTTGCAACCCCAATGGAAAGCTATAGTTGTTAGGCAAATGTAAAACCAAAGTTGGGCCTTGCTGGAGGAGTTTTATTCAAAGCGAACTGTCAAGGGGTTCCCATACACCCGGCCCCGTAAGGAACACAAAATCAAGGAACATAACACCGGTATGACGGAAACTAAGGCGGCAAGAGTGGAACAAAACACCAGGCATAAGGCCGGGCCTTCCACCCTTTACCTGCAACATTAATTAAATAAGAGATATTATGATATCCCAACATGATCCTGCCATCATGGAGCAATCTTCGACTTCACCTGCAACTAACAACGCTATAAGAGGGGCTGAGCAAAGCGGTAACATAGCCAAGCAACGGTTTGCTAGGAAGGTTGAAAAGGTTAGAGGACGACATGGCAATTTGGGAGGCTTGATAAACAAGTGATAGGTAGCACAGCATAGCGATAGAACGAAGCAACTAGCATAGCAATGATAGTAGTGAGATCCAGGGTAATAGTCATCTTGCCTGAAATCCCGCTAGGAAGAAGAACAAGTCCATGAAGAAGACAAACGGACGAAGACGAACCAAGCGTAGTCGAACGAATCCTCACGATCGCAACGAAACAGGAACTATCGAGAAGAAGCACAACCGGAAAGGAGCAAACCACATGGTAAACACACAACACATAAACATGACAAGATGCTCAACCAAGCATGATGCATGACAAAGGCTATATGATGCTACTCATGTCAAGAGATGATGCATACAAGAGCAACACATCAAAGCAAGTTTAAATGAGGCCGGAAACAACATATAACAAATCCGGTAAGTCCTCATATGAAAATTTCAAAATTGGTCCAGATCTGGATAAACCTTATGTTCAAGTTGTTAAGCAGCAAGTTAAAATGCACCAAGATGATCTACACGAAATTCTAGTCAAGTTACATATAAGGTTCATTTAGTTCGGAACTACGACCTAGAAGATATGAGCAAAACAAGTTAAACATGGCATTGATGCAAAATGCATTCAAACATCAAACAAACACTCTCAAAACATGGATGCAACATGATAAGATGAAACTACATGCAAAATCAAGCAAGTTTCATAAAGGGCATGCTTAATACGGAGCAACGGTGCAACACATACACTCCAAACAAGTTACAACAACAATCTGCCCAAAACAGCAAGTAGGCACGACGCAAACATCAAAACAACATGCTACAGGAATCTTATGAGCACAAACTTGACATGCACTTCATGTACAGATAACATACATAAAATATCATTAAATGTTCAGGTTCATAGGCATCAAGATTAAACCAATATGACCAATGCAAAATGCAACTTTATAACACAACAGCATATGCATGAGCAGAGTTAATATGATGGCAACTTGAGAGCAAGAAAGAGACAAGCTACGGCAAGTAGACATAGCAACCAAGGGCATGGCATCAAAGTAAACATAACAAAGAGCTAATAACATCATGGCATCATAAACATATGGCTCATGGATTAGTGGGAACCAACATGACAAGATTGAAAGTTGAAATAGTTTCAGCAAGTGTAAAACAGCAACATTGTGATGGCATGTTTGCAAGCATGGAACAGAGGCATATGACATCCAAAATTAGCAAACATGGTAGGTAAACAAAGTACGCATATCATACTTAAAAACATGTAATTGGAGTATCTCCAAAAGATGCATGGATCACTCAATAACAACCTCACAACAAGGCATCATGAAGTTAACAGGAATCTGGAACATTATATAAGCATGTTCATGGCAATGAAAATATATGCTACAAGACATATATAGGGCATCACGAGGCATGGCATGATAGAGATTAGCATATACAACAAAACATCTCAGCTAAGCATCTCCAGATTATGCATGGATTAATTGGTAGCATCAAGCCAACATGGCAACATGATATAGCAGTTTCAGCATTGACAGAAAGTTAACAGCAAGTGGCCCACTTCACAAGCTTGATGCACTCACTACAGGGCATATAAAAATACATGGATTGCACCCCTATAAATACGGCATAAAAATGCTCCTAAAACATGTGGACATCATGCTCATAAGATGCATACACAAAATGCAACAAAAATGACAAATCAGCAAGTTACAGCAGTTTTCAGCAGTTAACAGCAACATGCACTTTTGCAACAGGGATTAAGATATCAAGATGCACCTAACATGAATGCAAAGCACACCAACGTGTAGAGCATGAAGAGCAGAACATGTGCATATCAAGATCATCATAACATCAACAAGGACAAAGTTGTGGCACTCACAGGAGGCATACATGATGTTAGCAAACAACAGATTTCAGCAGTTTATATCATTTAGCAGTTTTGCGATGAGGATTAAGGCATCAATATGAACAGTAACATGCATACAAACTAGACCATCATGAAGAGCACTCTGGGATGAACATTTTGACATATTATGCATGCAAAACGGAGCACTAGGTATTAAGTTATGGCATGTCAAACATATGCACATGATGTTGAAAACCTGGGACTCGGGCAATTTCTCACCTCGCACAAAACGGGATGGGGGGATCCCGCGGGACGAAGCGGTGCAGCGGGGCCATGTCGTTTTGTTCGATGGACGACGCGGTCCAGGGACGGCGTGTCCTGGCGCGGTGGTGGAGGAGGTCCGGCCATGGCGGGACGGAGCTCGCCGACGGCGGGGTCCGACGACCGGCGGCGAGGTCCGACAACGGCGCAGCGGGCCGATGCGCGGGGCGCGGCAGTGGGCTCGCACGGGCGCGCGATGGGCCTGGCGGGCCGCGACAATGGTGGGGAGCCGGAGGGGCGACGTGGCAGGCGGGGATTGGGCGCGGAGGCGGCGGTTGCTGAGGTGGCGGCCTCTGATTGGCCGGGCGACGTGGCTGGCAGTGGTGGACGCGTCCGGCGACGGGCGGACATGTCCGGCGGGCGAAAGGGTGGTTTTGATCTAGGGTTTGCCCGAAATTTCGTGGGAGTGGACTAATTTATAGGTAGATGGAGCTAGGAGAGTCCAAATGAGGTGCGGTTTTCGCCCACACGATCGTGATCGAACGGCGGAGAGCATGAAGGGGAGTTAGGTGGGCTAGGTGGGCTGTTTGGAGGGGTGTTGGGCTACAAAGAGAGAGGGGCTTTGGTTAACTCGGTTAACCGTTGGGGCATCAAACGACCTCCAAATGGAATGAAATTTGACGGGCGGTCCACCGGTGATATACCAAGGCCACTCGGAAAATCTCGGCCCATTCCGAGAATGTTTTTCGGTGGCTCACAAAACCAAGGACTGGGAGTTGCCGCGGCGCGTGCGAGTGTGGTTGGGCTCAGAACGGACAACGGAGAGAACCGGGAGGACCCGAACGGATGCAAGTTTTGAAAAACATGCAGAAGAAATTCAGATGATGACATGGCAAGATGCAACACGCAAACAAATGACATGGCAACGACGGTGGATTACTGGAAGACACCTGGCGCATCGGATTCGGGGCGTTACATAAGACTTCTCCCATGTCCTCAAGAACAAAAGTAATTACTCATAAAACATATTCATGCTCAAGATCAGAGGGGTATGGAATAGCCTAATTGATCTAAACATATAATTTTCTATCAAATAAACCAACTAGCATCGATTACAAGATGTAATGAACACTACTAGTCACTCACAGGTACCAATATAAGGTTTTGATACAAAGACTGAACACAAGAGATGAACTAATGTTTTGAGATGACATGGTGTTGTTGAAGATGTTGATGAAGATTGACCCTCCCATGATGAGAGGGTTGTTGGTGATGACGGAGGCTTCAATATCCCTGGTGAAATCGCTTCGTTGGAGAGTAAAAGTGCTCCTGCCCAAGTTCCGCCTCGAGACGGTGGCGCCAAGTCCCGAAAGTCCTCTCTTGATTTTTTTTCTAGGGAAAATGGGCTTACATACCAGAAGATGGGCACCGAAGACTGGTCAGGGGGCCCACTACCCACCGGGGCACGTCGGGGGGAGGGGGATAGGCGCGCACTGGTGCCTAGTGGGCACCTGGGTGGCCCCCTCTGCTATTTCTTTTCTCTAATTTCTTTTATATGTTTCAAAATAAATCTCTTTAAAATTTCAGCTTATTTGGAAATGTTCATACTAGGTATATCTGACATACTTTTTCAGATCTAGAATCCAACTGTCAGTAATCCCCCACTTTGTATAAATCTTACATATTATAAGAGAAAAGACATTAGAGTTACTTCACAAAGTGTTATATTGAATGCAAACACTATAAATGATAGTAGGAAAATATGATACAAAATGGACGTACCATGTTTCTTTGTACTTCCAGTGAATCTATATAATAAATATAATAGATTTTACGAAAAAACACCGCTGACGCGACTGACACCATGGACCCATGCCCACCCACGAAACAAAAACACTCTTACCGACCACCGTCTCGAACCACCTACCCTGCAACGCCCACCGATGCGCAACGTGAGCTGGCGAACAAGCGGTCAAGGCGTACTTAGGCTGGTCATAGTGGGAGTAACATAGGTAGTAACATAGATGCCACATAAGCAAAAATGTTGATGTGGCAAGTAGTTAATGAGGAGAGAGGCAAATAGAGTAACCTAATATATTACCATCACATAGCGCTTTCCAATGCAAAATGAGTCTACAAGACAATAAATGAACATGTGTATATTACTATACATATGACACTTCCCACTATAAGTTACTCCCCACTAGGAATAGTAACGTAGAGTAATAACGTATGCATGTTACTACTCTAAGTTACTCCCACTAGGACCAGCCTTAAAATGGCTTACCGCGGTCGTACCGGTACTCCGTAACACCTGGCTAACCCCACACGTCAGTGGTTTATGGTGAGGTCATGCGCGTCACAGGGCGCGCAAACCCCGAAGTGAGGTGGTCATAGGAGTGGGCCCATTGGTAAGGTGGGGGCCGAGCAGAGATGAAGCACGCGTTTGTTGGCAATAGCTTTCTCCTCCTTTCCTCCCCTTTTCCCCACTGTCTCGCTCACACAGAGACGAGAGAGAAAGCGAGAGGGAGACAGAGGGTTCCGTGCTCATCCACGCATCGAATCGGGTCGACCCTCAGGCGTCTCGTCGGCGCCCTGTCCTGCCCGGTAAGATCAGGAGGACCCTCGCCGAGCTAGCCCGCGACCACCACCTTTTTTGTTCGTCGAGATCGTGATCGGACGGCGAGCCATCCCCGATTCGGGGTTGTGAACAGTCGGTAAACATCTCGGCTGCTAGGCTTTGCTTCTGCGGTGTTCAGCGCGGGGTTTGGATGTGGGGAAATTCCAGGCGATGTGCTAGGTAGCTGGTGTTTTTGAGTTTAGTTGGGTTTTTGGTTCGAACTGCGAATCGGGGTTCGATTAGCGGATAATTGGCGCTTTCTCTCTACGATATGTAGCGTATTTTGTTTGGCAGTCTGGCATTTTTTATTTTAACCTAATTTTCCGCTGCGAGTTGACAGGGTATCTTGGATCATGATTAGAGACGTTTGAGCTCACTAAGTGCTTAATGCGATGCAAATTTCGTTGGTTGTGTTGTTGCTTTACATTTGATTTGATCTCAGTGAGGGTTTATAAATAAATTTGCGACAAGTGCAACTGATTGAGCCACCACTTACTAAATAGCGGTCCTCTTTCTCTTGCCGGTGCGTGATCACTGATGACATAATGTTAAGTAATGACTTCTGTGGTCCTTCTGTTTTGCTAATTGGATGAGTTAGACTATCCCAAATGGTGCCAATTTTAGATGAGGTTCTTTAACATTTTGTAACAGAATTAGTTATGCAATGTCTCAGTACATGGAAAACATACTTTTCTGTACTTCTTTCACCTTTCGGATGCTTGATGGTTCAGCTCGTTTCGAATGCTTTACTGTAAGCTGGTAATCGTAGCATATAATTGTTACTTTCTTTGCCTATTTGGCTTTCTAGTATAACCAGGGACAACATAGTTTGATCTAAAACTTGTTCAATTCTTATTATGTAACTAAATATAGCCCGTTTAACTTGAAATGGAACACGGTGGCCTGTGAATTGGATGTTGTTATGCGGATTTAGATTGGTTTTTTGACTGGTATAACATTTAATGTAGTGTTCTACTTTACACAGTCTCATTAAAAATATTGGCACCATTTGCTTTTGGATTCGGTTTGTATATCACCACTTTTTTTCTGTTGTTGCTAAATCTGTTATGAACTGGTTTCGTATGTCAGAGTGAGCATGTTCACTCTCATCTCTATGTTATTAGTGCTATGATGTTTTGAAGTGTTAACTTTGTGCCTTTATTTTTACATCCATTTTCTAGATTCCAGGGCTGCTTTTTCCTTTGCAATGGCATCTGGAACTGATGAGAAAGCCAAGATGGAGAGTTTGACATCGCCTGCAGCCTTTGTAGAGGGTGGGGTCCAGGATGCATGTGATGATGCATGTAGCATTTGTCTTGAGGCTTTCTGTGAGAGTGATCCTTCCACAGTAAGATGTCATTTCTTTAATTCGGTTATTTTGTTTGCTCAGAGGTCAGCTTCTAACCGTTTTGTTACGATTTCTTCTTTTCCAGTTGACAGGTTGCAAACATGAGTTCCATCTCCAATGCATTCTTGAATGGTATGATACTGACTTTAATATGCAGCTCATGACTTGTGGCCACCTTATATATTTTTGTTGTGCGCTCTGTACCTATTTCCATCTGGAACTCATATGGCTCCTGAATCTAATGGTTAATAGAAGTATGAAATCTGCTCGTCTTCTGTTAAATTCAAGTTTTGATTTAAAATAGACTTTACTCTTCCCTTCGTAAAAAAGGTTTTATGTGAGCCATACATATATCTCTAAATTGACCTAGTAGGTTACCATTTTTTTGACATGCATGCTAGATGAGCTAGATAGACTGTTATTGTTTTCTTCTGGTACGCTTTAGGTCAGTTGTTCGGTTTGCAGTTGCTGGATTGGCCAGCTTGAGTCTGATTAATTGTTCTTTTCCTGCCCCTAAAAATCATGTTTTTTACTTAGTAGCGTTCTGCTGATGGTTTGTTCCAGTACTGTTTTCCTGGGTGCAAATCCTATATGATTTGCTTGTGTATTGGCAATAGTACTTCATCGAATTATTGAGATGTCCGCCTGTACATGTCTTCACTGTTTTCAAGGACATATATTTTTATCATCGATTTTGGACGTTGTATGTTAACAATCTTAAAGATACATTGTTGAAGTATTTTTTGACTACCAATCTACTGATATTCTTTTCATGTGGCTAATTTTTATACCGTACTTAACTTTTTTGCGGTCGAAAATGAACAACATAACTACATGCATACTATAACTCCATAACTGCTTGTTTTCATTAATGGATGATTACACAACTGTAACTTACCTTTCACATATTTTGTATGTATCATAAGTATGAGGTGTACATGCCTACAAGGTTTGCAACACTTCTGCTGATCTTGCAATATGCCAAATATAATTTGATACTATAGCTAGTGAAATTTTATACTCCCTCCGTAACTTAATATAAGACGTTTTTCTTACACTGTCATAGTGTCAAAAAATGTCTTACATTTAGTTACAGAGGTGGTACTTCATTGGAAGCTACTGGGGAATTTACTGGAAAACTATTTCACTTGAAAAGTCCCCTTGGGATGTTCTACAGTTTAATTGAGCGTGTATAGAACTGCTTTGACATGGCTATTGCTTGGACTGTTTTTTCCCTATTCAAATATTTGTGCATTATACATTAATGATCGGTAGTATTTTTGTAGGTGTCAAAGAAGTTCTCAGTGCCCTATGTGCTGGCAGCCTGTCAGTATGAAGGATCCTACCAGGCAAGTGCTGGAAATATATATTGATATTCATTGGATATTCAAATGCCAAACATGTTGTTCAACACGTACTCCCTCCGAAATAGTGCTAGATACATCCGTTTGAGCGTCAATTAATATGGGACGGAGGGAGTAGAATTTTTCTAACTATGGCTGTACTAATATCTCAGTCAAGAGCTTCTGGAGGCAGTAGAGCGGGAGAGGAATATAAGAACCAATCAAACTCGAAATACGACTATATTTCATCATTCTGCTCTTGGTGATTTCGAAGTGCAGCATGTATGTATTCTGGAACTAATTGTTGTGACATATTTCTTCTGCTTTGACCAGTGAAGTGCTTTTTCTTATGTTATCCTAATTCAAATGGTGATCGTGTGCAGTTACCTGTTGTTGCTAATGATGCTGAAATTGAAGAGCGTATACTGCAACACCTAGCTGCTGCTGCAGCAATGGGAAGGTCACACCAACATGGTAGAAGAGAGGGACAGAGGAACCGATCTGGCTCTCATGGCAGCCCACAGTTCTTGGTTTTCTCTGCACATCCAAATACTCCTGCTGGCTCTGTTTCATCATCTTCTGCTCAGGGTGAAGGTGCTGACGACTTGAGGATTCTTGTTCCCAGAGTTGGTGACTTACCACCACATGCTAATCCCATTGAAGAAGCAGGCAACCAAAGTCCGGGGGTCCTTACCTACGATGCTGAACAAGATGCTGTTGTTTCATCTGGAAATAGTACCCCCGTATCCAGTCCTAGGTTTTTCAACAGGTAAACTGAGCTATACAGCCTATGCTAATATTTTTGGTGATCAAATTATGTGATGATTCTGCTGTTATCAGGAGACATTCCTCTGGACAATCAACTCCAGTAGGTAATGACAGGGCTGGGCCATCAGATGTTCAGTCTTTCTCAGATTCTCTAAAGTTGCGCTTAAATGCTGTCTCCTCGAAGTACGTAAATTTATTTGGACGTATTCCTTATAATTTAATAAATATTTTTCTTAAAGCTGCTTAACCTTGTATGCAATTCAGGTACAAAGAATCTATTACAAAAAGTACTCGAGGGTGGAAAGAGAGGCTTTTTTCACGTAACTCATCTGTGTCTGATCTTGGTTCTGAAGTGAGACGTGAAGTTAATAATGGAATTGCATCTGTATCGAGGATGATGGAGCGTTTGGAAACTAGAGGAAGTGGTAGACCAAGCTATAGCCCAACAACATCTACTTCTGAAGTTTGTCTCACTACAGAACCAAGCAATGAGAGGGTTACCGAAAGTAACTCTAATACTACTACGAGTACTAGCAACACTTCTACCCCTTGTGTGACCATGTCTGGTTCAAATTAGTGCATGCTACTGTTTCTTAGTACATGCATGCTTGTGTGACCATTCTTCATCTTCAAAGGTATTACATCTTTCTACCGAAAAAATGTTGGTTGTGAACTTGTGATCTATGTTGCTATACCTGTGAATTATTTTGATTATGCTATTTATCTTAAGGTAGTAGAAGATAACAACAATATATCCAACTGACTGTCTTGCGTTAGATTGTATTATTTTTCTTAAGGTAGTACTCCCTCCGTCCGGGTTTATTAGGCCTCTTAGCATCACAAGCATGTCCCTTTTTATAAGGCCTCGCTTTGGAAAGGTGCATGCGTGCAACCATTTCATTGGTTGCATTGAAAGCCATTGTTGTTGGTGCCATGAATGGGAAATTAATACACTTCATGCGTGCTTTTTCATTGGCTGCATGCATGTGAGAGAGTGCATTGAGAGTGGAATTGAAGAATTAATGTGAGCAAATTATTATGTGTCTTGGTCTAAGAGAAGTTGTCTTTAGGCCTAATAAACCCGGACGGAGGGAGTAGAAGATAAGAACAATATATCCAACTGACTGTCTTGCCTTACTAATGCGATAGTTTAGTGCTAACTTAGGTTATAAAGCCTGAGCGCAAAAGCGCTAATTCTATGCTCTAGTTAGACACCATGCGCACGACCAACCAACCTCTTGCCACCTTATGGTAAAAGCTTTGCTAATTGTAGTAAAAAAATTCTCAGAGTTAGTTACCACTAATGAATGGAGAAATTCCCAATGGTAAAAGGACGCGATTTTCCAGTGAAACAAAGGGGGGCACGTTATGATTGTGCCCCCCTTTGTTTTTAAAAGTACCTTAAGATAATCGCGTCCTTTTACCAGTGAAACAAAGGGGGCACGTTATGATTGTGAAAAAAGTACATGATGTGCCCACCTTTGTTTTTAGAAGTACCTTAAGATAATTGCGTCCAGTGAAACAAAGTCCCTTTGCGTACATAATGTGCCAAAGACCACCGTGCCCTTGCGAGATTCGCCAAAGCCAGCGGGAGAGGAGGGCAATATTCATCCGTTTAGAGCACATGATGCCAAGGCCACCTTGCTCCCGGGGCTTGCAAATGTCAGGCCAACTGACCATATGATACTTCTGCTTATCATTGTCGCCAGCCCAGTAAAAGCGGGGCTGGATCTTGGCAATCTCCTTGTGAAGGGTCTCGTGGAGGCTGTAGAAGCTCATGAGAAACAAGAGGAGGCTGGAGAGGGAAGAGTTGATGAGGATAGTCCGGGCCGCTTTGGACAGCCACCTCCCCTGCCAGGGCTCGACGCGCGTTTGGAGCTTGGCCACGGAGGGGCGCAAGTCCGCGACGGTTAGCCGGGAGTCACTAATGGGCGTCCCTAAGTAGGTTTTGGGGAAGGAGCCCATGTGGCAATTAAGCCTGTCGGCGATGGCCAAAGACTCAGCGGGGGAGTATCCCATCACCATCACATCACTCTTGTCGAAGTTGATCTTGAGGCCCGACATCTGTTGGAAGCAGAGAAGGAGGAACTTGAGGTTGGATATATCAGTATCCGAGCCTTCAACCATGATGATAGTGTCGTCAGCGTACTGGAGAATGGATATCCCAGAGCCACCGGCGAGGTGGGGAGTAATCCCACGAATATGGCCAGCGGCTTTCGCCTTTCAAGGATGGATGCCAGCGCGTCCACGACCATATTGAACAAGAACGGGGAAAATGGGTCCCTTGTTTGACCCCACATAGGATGGGGAAGAAAGGGCCAATCTCACCGTTTATGTTCATGGTTGTGCGACCGCAAGTGACCATTTGCATGACACGTATGATCCACCGGTCGTCAAAACCCTTCCGAAGAAGGACCTCCCGAAGGAAGGGCCAGCTAACCGTGTCATAAGCCTTATGGAAGTCAATCTTCAGAAAAACCGCCTTGAGGTTTTTGGAGCGGACCTCATGGAGGACTTCATGAAGGACTAGGACCCCATCCAGGATGTAACGGCCCTTAATGAAAGCCGACTGGTTGGGATGCGTCACACGGTCGGCCAGCAGGGTCACCCTATTGGCGTACCCTTTAGCCAGGATCCGGAAGATCACGGTAATGACCGTGATCGGTCAAAATTGACGAATGTCGGACGCCCCAGGGACCTTTGGGATGAGAGAGATGATCCCGTAGTTGAGGCGTCCGAGATCAATGGAGCCAACGTAGAACTCGTCGAAGATAGTCATGACCTCCGATTTAATCACGTTTCAGAAGGTCTGGAAGAATTTAACAGGGAGGCCATCCGGTCCAGGCGCCGAGGAGGAATTCATGCCCTTGATGGCATCCCAGACCTCCTGCTCGGAGAAGGGGGCCGTAAGGGCCGCGTTCTCCGCCTCAGACACCAACTGGGAGCCGGCCCAACAATCGGGGGCAAGAGAGAGGCCGCTCCTAGGAGCGGCAAAGAATAAGGATCTATAGAATCCGCAATGTAATAAGCTGAGCTCAGGGGTCTGAATGTATAATGTGTCATCCAAACCCACCTTCACCCATTTGTACCTTACGATTACCATCCGATCGCCCAAATGTCCCGATCTCATGATCACATCTGAAGCCCTGATCTCATTCTAGTCTCCCTGGTGGTATGAGGAGCGGGAGGGGGAGTATGTACTCAGAGGAGTATATATGCATGCCATTTTGCATACAAGGAAATTAGATAGTATGAGTTGGCTGAGGTAACAAGTATGAGCAGTATGTGGTTAAGTAGAAATAATAAGTTAATAACCTTTTGCGTCTCCTTTAGGGATGCCAAGCCCAAATAAAGTATATCCAAAGTCAATCCTATGTTAATCTCAAATTAAAATCACACTACATTGAGCTTTATGCTGCGTTTGGCACTGCGGTGGATTATCATAATCCCATTTGCTCAAACTTGCCTTTGCCTATTGTAATGTTCGTTTGACTCGCTTTTGCTTACTTTGCTGCTAATTTTCCACAACAGATTATAGAATAGGCACAACAAAATAAGTACGCATGGGGAGCTTTTGTGGGCGCCTGCTTGCATCCCTTGTTTTCCTTAGTTCAACTGGTTACTCATGTAGAATTCAGTCTTTTATCTCGACTAACAAATGGAAGGATTGTGGCATTCCCAGGTATGGGCAGGTGGCATACCTGAAACATCAACGACATGATGATGCCGTGTCAACTGTTGCATAAATCACCTCCAGAAAATCTGAATTTGATGTATTGGTTTTGATGAAAGGGCAGTGGGCCTGAGGTATTGCCTAGGAAGTCAATTTAATTTCCTGTTTCATCTCTGTAACTAAAAAAAAACCCTTCCGAGACTTCTGTTTACTGGTATAAATATTGGATGTGGTAGTTTCCATAGCATGCCTAATCCTGACAAATACGACTCGTACAGCTAAGAGTTTGATGCTGTTGCACGACTATTATATTAAAAATTGTATGCCTGTTCGATGCACTGACATTGATGTCTCGGTAAACAAACTGATGCAAGAAGGCACACTGAGTTTTGTTATCTTAGGATGAGTTTGTTATCTTATGGCGTGTTTGGTTATTGGCATCAAATTTGGCCGTTTTGCATCTTGTTTTGCATCATGTTTTGTTGCATGCAATCGATTGCTTGCATCAGGGTAGCAACTTCCCCATCGGTGTTTGGTTGCCTGCCTTTCATGATTTTTGGCTGGGCTGATGCAGTAGGTTGTGTTTGGTAGCATACATTTGGCCTGATGTTGTGAGCTTACCGGCTACCATCCTAATCAGTGTTGTCATAACATCAACACAACAATAATAATAAACACACAATCATTGATCACACGATAACATCAAGACCACAATACTAATAAACACAATAATAATAAACTGGATGAAGAACTGCAGCCTTGGGTATTTCATGCTTGCTCTTCTCTTTGAATACCAATTTAGAGTAATCATCTTTCATCTCCCTAATCTTAGTTCCTTCGTAACAGTAGTTTTTGTAACCATTCACTTGTTCATGGCATTGTAGACTCATGGAACCATCCTTGTGCACCACATACCACTCATCTACTAGGGTAGAAGAACAAGATTTATACAAGTAGGACAAGCAACATAAGTTGAGAAGAACATAGTGAACATAACTATGCACGATTCATACGCCTAAAGGCATCGCAAGTTCATCTCACCAACTATGGTGTCATCCCACCATTACATCAAAAAGAGGGTGTAACCCTGCCACCGTAAGTTTACTATCACCATGAGGTATACCACCTCATCAAAAATATAAAAGCCCTACCTACCGGAAAATATACGTCGTCGTCGTAGTCATCATCATCATCATGCATGCCATCACCACCAAACCTTTGCACTAGTACTAGTGCTTGCACAACGAGAGTGCCCTATGCCACGCTTCCATCCCAACCAGGGGCGGATCCAGAACAAAAATGTCCCGGTGTCCACGTGCACATCATATATACAAGGATGGACACTAAGCAATAATACCCTCTGTAAAGTAATATAAGACTTTCTAGATCACTATTTTATAGTACTTTACAGAGGGAGTCCCAACAACACAAATTATATGGCAACAAGATTTCTTACCAAAATAAATTGTTCACTTCCACTTGAAATACTAATTGATTATGTAAATTCGAACAATTAAGCATAAGAACTCCAAACAATGAAAACAAATATGATCAGATGACGACATATGTCAATATATTCTGAATGTGATGGGCTAGTTATATCATCTTATGCCGAGGTCTTCATTTTTTTTAAACCTTTCCATAAATTCTTCTGTGATTAATTATTATTGTATTAGCAAAAATGTACGAGCTACATTATTTGTGTTTGCATATGCAAGAATAGAAACAATAAACAAAACGTATTGATTGAATGATACGATTAGGGACCTAAACTTACTCGACATTGTGCCTCATTGCTGTCACAAAAATAATCCTCCCCTAGTTATATATGAATCGCAGCGAATTGTCCCCAATTGTAATACCTTCAAATTTTAAGACCCTAGCCTTACAATTAGAAAAACAGAAATTAAAAAAAAATGAAATTCCTACACACAGTTGAATAGAGATTTCAGATTTGAGAGAGATCGGCAATTACCAAGTGCTGAGTTGAGAGTTGAGACGTACCTCGAATTTCCAACAATCCCTGAGTGGAGCGAGGGTAGAAGTGGCTGGCTAGCAATGCTTGAACAACGGCGGCTCGGCTGACCGGCGGCTGGCCTCGCGACGGAGAAGGGCTGAGAACGGCGACGCTGTGAGGGTTGAAGCGCAGAAGCCGAGCGGACGAGCAACCGAACAGGCGCACCTATAGGTAGGATACAACCGTATGGGGATCGATAGTTTTTTTTTCCAACACGCGCACGTACAAGACCAGGGATCGATTAATTTATAGCTGGGCTGCACTGCCTCGCCTGTGTTTGTCTGGGCTGGCCGGTGTTCAGGTCCAATAATTACCGGTGTCCAGCCCAAAAATCAGGACTATGTATAAGGTAAGTACGTACTTTATCCGGTGCCAATGACACCGGAAGCGATAACGTGGCTCCGCCCCTGATCCCAACAAAGCCAAGACACCGTGTCTTGTTGTCCAGGAGGTGACTAAGAGCCACCCTGTAACAACCCGAGACTGACGCTCAAGTTGCCTTTCATGTTTTTCGTGATAACTGCGTTAATTATTTGTTTGTTGCATTCATCATCGCATCATTCGCATTGCATCGATACCCCGCAGCTGTCATTTTACAAAACTTGTATCCATTCGTAGTTGTCGGTTCTCGTCTTTGACCATTTTGAGACCATTCACACTTGCACACGCCTGTTGCATCACTTAAGTAATAATTTTGTAAGTAGGAATAAGCGTTTTTGAAATGGATTCAAAGTTGGCGCGCGGTCTTGTTATATTGCAGGTAGACAGCCCTATCAAATTTCGTTGCATTCGCAGGTCGTTTGATACCCAGCGGATAAACTATAGCGGCACAGTAGCCGGTTAAATTGTGAGCGTTTTCCTAAATAAAATTGTTGCTAGGCTGCTCGTCTTTGACCATTTTGAGACCATTCACACTTGCACACGCCTGTTGCATCACTTAAGTAATAATTTTGTAAGTAGGAATAAGCGTTTTTGAAATGGATTCAAAGTTGGCGCGCGGTCTTGTTATATTGCAGGTAGACAGCCCTGTCAAATTTCGTTGCATTCGCAGGTCGTTTGATACCCAGCGGATAAACTATAGCGGCACAGTAGCCGGTTAAATTGTGAGCGTTTTCCTAAATAAAATTGTTGCTAGGCTGCTCTTCTTCCCTCGTTTCCTCGTTTTTCACGCTGCCCCAATCCTTCATCGCCACTTGGCGGCGCCAGCCGCAGCCTCCACCCACCTGTAGCCGCGCGGACCCGCAGAGTGCAGATTCAGGCCCGCCCAGGCCCGGACTGAACCGCCGCCGCACCCACGAGCCTAAGGCTCGGCTGTTTCCTATTTGGCGCCCGTTGCGCTGGGCCGACCCGTTTAGCTATTCCTTTTTCCTTAGTAAGGAGGCAAAAAAACAAGAACTGAACGTGCGTGTTGGAGGTGATTCGAACCCGCGATCCGCTGAATTAGTTAAGATGCAATAGCCACCACGCCACAACGCCGCTTTTGATACCTATTTCCTTTTAGGCCTATTGTCTTGTTCTGTTTGTTTCCTTTTTTTCCTTTCTCTTCCATTTTTTATTTTTTATTTCCTCTTCAATCCGTGAACCTTTTTCAAGTTGATGATATTTGTTTTTCAAAATCGATGAACTGTTTTTTTCCAAATTGATGAACTTTTTTAAAAAACTGATGAACTTTATCAAAATTGATGAACTTTTTCCGAATTTGTGAACTTTTTTTAAAAATCGATGAACTTTTTTCAAAGTATATGAACATTTTTTCGAATTTGTGATTTTTTTTAGAATCTAGGAACCTTTTTTCGAAATCATTGAACTTTTTAAAAAGTAGTGAACCTTTTTGAAAATCAATGAACTTTTTTTCAACATCAATGAACTCTTTTCAAAACCGGTGAACTCTTTTGAGTGCATGAACTTTTTCTAATTCGTGATTTTCTTAAATCAGTGAACATTCAAATTTCGTTCACATCTTTTCCAAAAAAGTTCACGTTTTCCTAATAAGTAGTATGTGCAGTAAATAGCGCGCTACATTTTCTACTTAAACAACTCGCGTTGAGTCGTTTCGCAAATGCCTAGTGGTCATGGTGGTTATCCGACCTGCATGAGAACTAAAGGGCGCGAGCTCAATTCCTGGCGGGAGCAACTTTTTCGATGGTTTTCTGCGCAATAAATTCATTTTTCGCTGCACTTGGTGGTTTTGGGCCGGCCCATCAGGTGCGGCTGCGAGCGCCAGTACACTGAACGGGCGCTTAAAGCGCCGTATAGGAGCTCTCTGAGGCTCGACCCCCCCCCCCCCCCCCCCCCCCCCCAATCCGCGCCCCATGCCGACCCCCCCTCCCCACAATCCGCGCCCCATGCCGACCTCATCCCCGAGCGCATCGCCGCCCTCGGCCGCCGGCCAATGAGACCACCGCGGCCAGGCCGCGCCCTTCCTTCTTCCCACCTCTATCTTCTTCCTCTCTCTCACCTCGCAGCCATGGACGCACGCAGGTACACATCAGTGCCTCCCCACGCACGCAGGTACACATCAGTGCCTCCCCGAGCTTCGTTCGCGGTAGCCGTCGCCCGGTTCCGGCGTTGGCCGACCGGATCGCCCGTTCTGCCGCCCCCAAGCCGCACCCGCGCCGACCTTCTCGCTGGAGCCAAGCTACTGCCGCCCTCTAACTCCCATCGGCGTGGGCCTCGTCCCTCTCTGGGTCGAGCGAGCGGCCGCCATCGTTGATTGATCTGGCTGCACATGTGGGCTGCAATCGTGCGTGGACCTCAGCGCCAAGCCCAACGCGTTCGTAGCCCAGCGCGGCCGTCCCCACCGGCCTGCTGCTACCTCCTCCATCGACCGGGCCAAGGCCCCAAGGTTAGCAGCCCGATATGCCACTATGTTGCACTCTGTGCGCCGCATAGTTATTCGTTGCCCATGCCTGTGTAGCCCCGCTCGTCTCTGTTTCGGCCCAATGTGTTTTTTCCCGTTCTGCGATTTTAGTAAATATTCCAGACATGCATATTTACAGGAATGTACTGATTTGAAATGCTCACAATTAAATAACCGTGCATCGGATTAAAATGATTTATATATGAAACATGCATAGAATTTCTTGTAGCTCACAATATCCAACTTTCATCCATGATAAACATGTTTAAAATTGTTGTTTGCATTACTTTGCATAAATGCCATGCTAAAGCGGTTTATTCATAACTAATTAACCGTAGGTCCGAATTAAATAAACTTTATATGTAAATGGGGGTAGAAAAAATGTTTAGATTAACATGGCTCACATACTTTGCATGATTACAACATTAAAATTGTGTTTTAGGCAGAACAGTAGCAAATTTCAAAATAACATATGGGGATTTTCTGCAGGTGTTCGCTAGGATGCTGCAGCCCCACCTGCAGCTGCCGTCGCCGCCTGCCGTTGCCCCGCTGTGGCCGGCGCCTCCAGTGCCATCGCCGCTCCCGCGCCGCCGTGGCTGCCATGGCAGCCGCCGCACCAGGCGGCCTTCGCCACGCTCGTCGGCCACTACAGGAGCCCCTGCAGCTGCCATCCATCGCCACCACCGCCCAGCCCTGGCTGTAGTGGCAGCTGCCGCTCCTGGCGGCCTCCGTCGCAGCAGCCTCTACAGCCACCGCAGCCACCGCCGGTCAGCTCCGGCCCCGCATCGACCGCACCGGCGGGAGTCCCACTTCTCCAAGTCCAGTCCCCGGTGTCGCCGTCACCGCTTTCGTCTTGGATCGCTACCCGCCACGTGTTGGCGGCGATTAGGCTGCAGGCTACTGCGCGCGGCCTCCTAGCGCGTCGGCGTGTGCGGGAGATGCGTGGTCTGCAGATGCCGCTCCTCCAAGTTGCCCTTCGCTACGCAAAGGATCTCGATCTCATCCACTGCGTCAGGGATCTTTGGCATGCGGTTCCCCCACGGGCGGCGGGCATGTTGTTTTCCCTGTGGGCAGCGACCTCAAAGTCTGCGACATCGGCGACTGAGGGGGCGCACCCCTCCTCGTCATTCTCCATCGCAAGCCCTTCCCTCCTCCATGTGCGGTGCAAACCAACAGCCGTCCGGCAGGGAGAAGGCATGGTGTCACCGACAGCAGCGCACCGCGTGGCACCACTGCATTCTGCCACCGGCCGCCGTGAGGGCGCCTTTGCTGGTCACTCTTGCGACCACTTCCAGGTGGCCAAACACATGCACTCCTTTTGTCTAGGTGATGTCCATGGGATTCAGGTGGATGTACACGTGCACGTCCGACATGCGGATGGTGTCCACTTTTTGTTAAGGGGTCCAAAATAAAGCGTCACAATCCATTTCAGGTTGAGAATAATAAAACAAGCCGAGATGTAAAAGGCTTGTTTTTAGGTGTTAGGTTTGTGTTGCGTCGAGTCATGGTTATAAGTTGGTTAGGTTGCAGCTCGAGGACAAGCTGCATGTCCAGGTGGGGTGTAGTGTTAGAGTACGTAATGGGCCTAATGGGCCCATTAGTCTTAGGGTTAATTAGAGATAAGGGTCGCTTGCTTAGGGGTCAAGTAAGTCTTGCTTGGGAGTCAAGTAAACCTCTCTATATAAAGAGAGGAGATGTATCAATCTAATCAAGCAAGAGTTAAGAAGGAAATCCCTTCTCTCTTGCCTGGCCATGGCCAAAAGGCCCCCGTCCGGCCCTCTCGCGCCCTCCTTCTAGCAGCGCCATAATAGAACTAGATAATTGAATGTGGAATTTCATCAGTATGCAACTCGTTGGAAAATGAGCTTCACTTAATGTGTAGTATTGAGTGTTGCATCTTGAGATGCCATGAATCATTAATCCGGACAGGCATCATGCTTGGTTGTGCATCATGCGATGATTATGTGATGTTTGTTTAGCGTGTTGTTTGCTTCTTTCCGGTTGTGCTTCTTCTCGTTAGCGCCTGGTTACGTTGTGAAGTATGAGGATTCGTTCAACTACGCTTGTTCATCTACTTCATGGATTCGGTCTTCTTACAAGCGGGATTTCAGGTAAGATACCATTACCTTGGATATCACTACTATCTTTGCTTGCTAGTTGTCTTGATGTTATCGCCATTACCTACCACTTGTTTGCTAGCCTCCCAATTTGCCATGATAAGCCTCTAATCCTCACCTTCCTAGCAAATCGTTGTTTGGCTATGTTATCGCCTTGCTCAGCTCCTCTTATAACGTTACTAGTTGTAGGTGCAATTTCAGGGTGTTCCATGTTGGGACATGGATATCATGGGATATCACGATATCTCTTTTTAAATAATGCATCTATATACTTGGTTGTGTGCGGAAGGCTCGACCTTTTGCCTGGTGTTTTGTTCCACTCATGCCCCACCCTAGTTTTCATCATACCGGTGTTATATTCTTTGATTAGCGTACCTAACATGGTTGGGGTTTATGGTCCCTCTTGATAGTTCGTTATCAATAAAACTCTTCCAGTAAGACCCAACTTTGGTTTTAAAATTTGCCAACATAATAATGCTAATAAATTTGTTAACACGCAGGGAGTTAGCGCTACCTGCGAATTAATTTGACATAGTACAGGGGGCCAATGCTGATGGTGCTGGTCCAAACTAGAGCACTATGCGGGGCCACCACGGGAAATTCGAGGTCTAGTTTTACTCATAGGCGTTGCTCATCCGCCGTGTCCGGCTCCTATCAGGATTGTCGACACATCGAGAGGTCTTGCTGGTTTTGTTTTACCATTGTTGAGATGTATTGTGACCGGGATTCTGACTATCTCGAGGTTGAGGTCTTTCCAACGCTGATCGTGAGAGTTTGTGATGGCCTAAGTTGGGACACCCCTGCAGGGTTAAATCTTTTGGAAAGCCGTGCCCGTGGTTATGTGGTGACTTGGAAATTTATAATATCCGATTGTAGAGAACTTGACACTAAACTTCAAATAAAATACACCAATCGTGTGCGTAACCGTGATCGTCTCTTTTTGATGAAGTTCGGGAAGAGAACACAGTGGGGTTATGTAGGACTCGGAAGTAGGTGATTAGGATCACTTCTTGATCATTACTAGTTGACGACCGTTTATGCGTAGATCACTCTTCTTATTCTTTTACTCGTAAGTTAGTCACATACAAATGCTAAGTGCTTGCTACAACATCACCACTTAACCATTCCATACCCATTAAACTTTGCTAGTTTTGATACCCATTGAGATTGCTGAGTCCCTGTGGCTCACAGATTACTACAACAATAGGCGTAGGTACAGGTAAAGCGATTCTTCTTTGTCTTCTTGTTCGAAGCCAATGTTGTCCATGACAATGCTTTAAAAGGAAAGGTGGATGTCACCGTTCTTTCTCTCCTTGATGGAGGATGCCACCTCCTTGATGACATCACTCGTGCTGCTAAAGACAGTCATCTCCTCCTCCATAAAGGCATAATTTTCCTCTTCCTCTCATGAGTAGGACCGTGATCAGGGATCAACAACAGCAACCTTCTCAGGGCCATCAAGGATGACGGTCTTTGACTTCTGGATGTTTGGATACTTAGGCATATGCGAACCGAGAGGCTCACTGGAGCCCCATGGTAGGCTTGCCGATAGTCAGACCGCAGGAGAAGATGGCCTGCATCTGAGAGTAGTTCTATATGGGCTAGTTGAGGTACTCGACGTCTTTGGGGTAATCCTAAAAAAGGAAGACAACATTGTTGTTTGTGATTGACATGTTAGATCATGTGAAACAAGTGGTAGGTTTGCTGACCCTGATGTGGCCTTGGTAGTGCTCTGCCTCAAAAAGAATGGTGAAAGTGTCATGATCCCATTATACACTACTAAGATTTCTAAGCCTGAACACTCAGACCCATCTCACTCGCCACTTCCTAAGATGGTTGTACACTTGTGTTGAGGTCACCTATGTGCCATTGAACTCAAAAGCCTACATGGTAACAATGTTTAGGTGCACCTCCTTGAAGCCCTTATCAGTCCTCAACCCATTGGTGATGATCTAACACATCTTGTTAAGGATGAAGGTGGAAAGGCTATCATTTCATCGTGTTCCCCTTTATTGACCCCCTTACGGCCTGTTGATATACTCCTATCACATGCTCATGAACCTATGGTCTAACGAGTAGGGAGTGATTGGACTTACATCCATCAAAGGAGCAGGGAGAAGGCAGGGAACAATTCTGAGAAGAGGAGGAAGAATGTCACGCCCAATATGCGACCCTATCCAAAAGGAACTCGAAGGTCCCACCAAGGATAGACCCGCATATTGAAACGCTTTTGCAAGGTGGATATCATTACATCAACATTACATAATAGATGGGGATACATACAAAAGGCACACAATGCCACACAAATACAACATCATCTTACATAAGAGCACCATCCGACTACGGATGAAACACAAACATAAACTCAAACGACATCCACCCTGCTAGCCCAGGCTGCTGACCTAGAACCTATCCCCTGATCGAAGAAGAAGCAGAAGAAGAACTCCAAAACAAGCAAACATCGCTCTCGCGTCATGATCATGCATAACCTGTACCTGCAACTGTTGTTGTAGTAATCTGTGAGCCACGAGGACTCAGCAATCCCATTACCATGGGTATCAAGACTAGCAAAGCTTAATGGGAAAGGAGGGGGTAAAGTGGTGAGGTTGCAGCAGCGACTAAGCATATATGGTGGCTAACATACGCAAATGAGAGCGAGGAGAGAAACAAAGGAACGGTCGTGAAGCTAGCAATGATCAAGAGGTGATCCTGAACTCCTTCTTACGTCAAACATAACCCAAAACCCGTGTTCACTTCCCGGACTTCGCCGAGAAGAGACCATCACGGCTACACACGCGGTTGATGCGTTTTAATTCGGATCTGGTGCCAAGTTATCTACAACCGGACATTAACAAATTCCCATCTGCCACATAACCGCGGGCACGGCTCTCGAAAGTTTATACCCTGCAGGAGTGTCCCAACTTAGCCCATCATAAGCTCTCGCAATCAAAGAAGGATATTCCTTCTCCCAGGAAGACCCGATCAGTCTCGGAATCCCGGTTTACAAGACATTTCGACAATGGTAAAACAAGTCCAGCAAAGCCACCCGATGCGCCACAATCCCGATAGGAGCTGCACATATCTCGTTCTCAGGGTAACACCGGATGAACACTACGTACAAATAAAACCAGACCTCGAGTTTCCCCGAGGTGGCGCTGCAAGTGGCTCTGGTTCGGACCAACACTTAGACAAGCACTGGCCCCGGGGGGGGGGGGCTATAATAAAGATGACCCTTGGGTTAATTACTCCCAAGGGAAATGTAGGTGGTGGTGAGGCAAATGGTAAAACCAAGGTTGGGCCTTGCTGGAGGAGTTTTATTCAAAGCGAACTGTCAAGGGGGTCCCATAAATCACCCGACCGCGTAAGGAACGCAAAATCCGGGAACATAATACCGGTATGACAGAAACTAGGGCGGCAAGAGTGGAACAAAACACCAGGCAAAAGGTCGAGCCTTCCACCCTTTACCAAGTATATAGATGCATTAATTAAATAAGAGATATTGTGATATCCCAACAAAATCCTGTCCACCATGGGGCAATCTTCAACTTCACCTGCAACTAACAACGCTATAAGAGGGGCTGAGCAAAGTAGTAATATAGCCAAGCAATGGTTTGCTAGGAAGGGTGCAAAAGGTTAGAGGTTCATGGCAATTTGGGGAGGCTTGAAGAGCAAAAGATAGGTAGCGCAACAAAGCGATAGAACGAAGCAACTAGCATAGCAATGATAGTAGTGAGATCCAAGGTGACGGTCATCTTGCCCGAAATCCTGCTAGGAAGATGAACGAGTCCATGAAGAAGATGAAGCCACGAAGACGAACCAAGCGTAGACGAACGAATCCTCACGATCGCAACGAAACGGGAACTATCGAGAAGAAGCACACAACATGGTAAAAAGACCACACATAAACAAGACATGATGCACAACAAGCATGATGCATGACAAAGCTACATGAAGCTACTCATGGCAAGAGACGATGCAAACAAAAGCAACACATCAAAGCAAGTTTAAATGAAGCCGGAAACAACATATAACAAATCCGGTAAGTCCTCATATGCAAATTTCAAAATTGGTCCAGATCTGAATAAACCTTATGTCCAAGTTGTTAAACAGCAATTTGAAATGCACCAAGATGATCTACACGAAATTCTAGTCAAGTTACATATAAAGTTCATTAGATTCGGAGCTACGGCCTAGAAGATATGAGCAAAACAAGTTAAACATGGCATTGATGCAAAATGCATACAAACATCAAGCAAACACTCAAAACATGGATGCAACATGGTAATATGAAACAACATGCAAAATCAAGCAAGTTTCATATAGAGCACACTCAAAACGGAGCAACGGTTCAACACATACACTCTATACAAGTTTAAAGGGCAAGCTATCCAAAACAGCAACTAGGCATATAGCAAGCATCAAAACAACAAGCTACAGCACCCCAACATAAGAAAAAAAGGCATGGGCATGAAGTACAGGTAAAGCATGACAAAACATGAACACTGAGCTATCTCCAGAAACTACTAGAACATGCTCAAAAGGACATGGCAAGATTTCAAATAATAACAGTTTCAGACTTTAGCAGAAATATCATTAGGTTGCAATATTTAGAGCTATCAAACAACACGCTACATGAAGCTATCATGGCAAGCAAAGGCATGGCATGAATATACTGATCTCATATAACAAAAGTCCCTTACTGACCATGAGCCAAAAAGGACCAGAGGATATGATGGCACCCATGTAAACATGGCAAGTGATATGACAGATTCATACATGGCAGGAACATAACCCCACCGTGTTCTCTTCATGAACTCACTCGAAAAGAGACGGTCACGATTACACACTCGGTTGGTGCATTTTATTTCGGATTTGGTGTCAAGTTCTCTACAATCGGATATTATAAATTCCAATCTGCCACATAACTACGGGTAAAACTTCTGAAAAGATTTAACCCTGCAGGGGTGCTCCAAGTGTCCATTATAAATTCCACGCGCATCCGATGGAACATCCTCACACCATGAAGAACACGGTTCTTACGATAAGGAATTCCCAGTGGACCTGCCTCTCACATAAGGTAAAAACTAAACCAGCAAGACCTCCCGGTGTACCGGCAAGTCCTGATAGGAGCCACGCATATCTCGTTCTCAGGGCACACCGGATGGGCCAGAAGCCGGGTTGACTGAGGCCCTGGTTACCCAGGGGGCGCCGGACATCACCCAGTTTGGACCATCACTCAGAGGAGCACTGGCCTGAGGTTGTTGATTAATTATCCTCGGGGTCTAGAAAGTCCCTATGCAAATTTTAGTTTTTATTAGGCAAATGGTAAAACCAAAGTTGGGCCTTGCTGGAGGAGTTTTAACCTAAGCGAATGGTCAGGGGGTTCCCATACACCCACATGTGTTAGGAGCGCTCGTCAAGGAACATAACAGCGGTATGACGGAAACTAGGGCGGCAAGAGTGGAGCAGAACACCAAGCAAAGGCTAAGCCTTCCACCCTTTACCAAATATATGGATGCATTAATTAAATAAGAGATATTGTGATATCCCATGATATCCATGTCCCAACATGGAACAACCTAAACTGCACTTGCAACTAGCAACACTATGAGAGGGGCTGAGCAAAGCGGTAACATAGCCAATTAATGGTTTGTTGGGTCGGTGGAAAGGTTAGAGGCTTACCATGGCAATTTGGGAGGCTTGATAAACAAGTTGTAGGTAGCGTGACATAGTAAGAGCATCTAGACAACTAGCAAAGCAAATATAGTAGTGGTATCTAGGGTAATGGTCATCTTGCCTGAAATCCCGCTAGGAAATAGACCGAATCCATGAAGAAGACGAACCAATCATAGCCGAACGAATCCTCACAATCGCAACGAAATCGGAACTATAAGAAGAAGCACAACCGGAAAGAAGAACACTAGCATAATCATGGAATGTTGCACAACCAAGTATGATGCATGTCCGGTTTAATGAGGCATGGCATGAAAAAGTGCAACAAACAAAACTACAAATTAATTGGAGCTCAATATGCAACGGAGTTGCATATTGGTGAAGCACCACATTCATTTATTTAGTTTTCTCCCGTTTATGTAACCAACAATATTAAATGTTGTTAAACATGACAAGAGGTGCAGCATAATAAAACTACCTATCTAGGCAAGTTTAAATGAGGCCGAAACAACAAACAACAATTCCGGAAAATCACCATGTGCATATTTTGAATTTGGTACTATTCTGCCCTAAGCATATTTTAAATTTGTTAAACATGCAAAGTAATGCCACCATGTTAATCTGTGCATTTTTCTACCCCATTTACATATAAAGTGTATTTAATTCAGAGCTACGGTTAATTAGTTACAACATAAACCATTTAGCATTTTAATTATGCAAATTAATACAAACAACAAGTTTAAACATTTTAAACATGGATGAGAGTTGGTTATTATGAAACTACATGAAATTCTAAGCATTTTACATGTATAGCTTGTTTAATTCCGATGCATGTTTGTGAGATATGATATGCATATAACTTAGGGTTTTTTCTAAAAATCTAGCGTTCTCTGGATGATTAGACAAATTCGTAGAGGTTGAAAAAAACATACGCGAGCCAAATCTGAAGGAACTGGGCTGAACAAGATCAAAGGCTTGAGGTGCTTCTCACCTCGTGGGCTCCCGTACCAGTCGGTGAGGTGGCCTCCCAGGCTGGCGCTGGCTCGACTGGGTCTTCGGCTGGATCTGATGAAAGGAGCGGTCAACGGGGAGCAGGGGCGCGACACCGCGATGCAGAGGATGTTGGCACACGCTCGTCTCCCTTGCTCGAATAGAAGGAGAGGCGACACTGCTCCTGGAGTTGACAACGAGGGGATGGCGGTGCTCATGGTGGACCCCAGCAACGCGACGGATGGAGGCGGGGTGGGCGAGCTCGTGCTCGAGCGCCTGAAGAAGATGGTGCGGCGGCAGAGTTGAAGCGCTTGACGAGCTCGGGCTCCACGGCCAGGAGTCGGGCTTGGCACGACTGCAGACAGTGAGGGACGACGATGCACAACCGGAAAGAAGCAAATAACATGGCAAACACACTACCATAATCATGGCATGATGCACAACTAAGTATGATGCATGTCCGGTTTAATGAGACATGGCATAACAAAGTGCAACATACAAAACTATAAATTAAGTGGAGCTCAATATGCAATGGAGTTGTATATTGATGAAACACCACATTCATTTATTTAGTTCTCTCCCGTTTATGTACCCAACAATATTAAATGTTGTTAAACATGACAAGAGGTGAAGCATAATAAAACTACCTATCTAGGCAAGTTTAAATGAGGCCGAAACAACAAACAACAGTTCCAGAAAATCCCCATGTGCATATTTTGAATTTGGTACTGTTATGCCGTAAACCATATTTTAGATTTGTTAAACATGCAAAGTAATGCCACCATGTTAATCTATGCATTTTTCTACCCCATTTACATATAAAGTTTATTTAATTCAGAGCTATGGTTAATTAGTTACAAAATAAACCATTTAGCATTTTAATTATGAAAATTAATACAAACAATGAGTTTAAACATTTTAAACATGGATGAGAGTTGGATATTATGAAACTACATGAAATTCTAAACATTTTACATGTATAGTTTGTTTAATTCCGATGCATGGTTTGTGAGATATGATATGCATAAAACTTAGGGGTTTTTCTAAAAATCTAGCATTCTCTGGATGATTAGATGAATTCGCAGAGGTTGAAAAAAACATACACGGGCCAAATCTGAAGGAACTGGGCTGAACAAGATCAGAGGCTTGAGGTGCTTCTCACCTCGTGGGCTCCAGGCCCAGTCAGTGGGGTGGCCTCCCAGGCCGGCGCTGGCTCGGCTGGGCCTTCGGCTGTATCTGATGAAAGGAGCGGTCAACAGGGAGCAGGGGCGCGGCACCGTGATGCAGAGGATGCTGGCATGCACTCGTCTCCCTTGCTCAAACAGAAGGAGAGGCGGCACTGCTCCTGGAGTTGACGACGAGGGGATGGCGGCGCTCATGGTGGACCCCAACAACGCGACGGATGGAGGCGGGGTGGGCGAGCTCGTGCTCGAGCGCCTGAAGAAGATGGTGCGGCGGTTGAGTTGAAGCGCTTGACGAGCTCGGGCTCCACGGCCAGGAGTCGGGCTTGGCACGACTGCAGACAGTGAGGGACGATGATGCACAACCGGAAAGAAGCAAACAACATGGCAAACACACTAGCATAATCATGACATGATGCACAACCAAGTATGATGCATGTCCGGTTTAATGAGGCATGGCATGACAAAGTGCAACAAACAAAACTATAAATTAAGTGGAGCTCAATATGCAACGGAGTTGCATATTGATGAAACATCACATTCATTTATTTAGTTCTCTCCCGTTTATGTACCCAACAATCTTAAATGTTGTTAAACATGGCAAGAGGTGAAGCATAATAAAACTACCTATGTAGGCAAGTTTAAATGAGGCTAAAACAACAAACAACAATTCCGAAAAATCACCATGTGCATATTTTGAATTTGGTACTGTTCTGCCCTAAACCTTATTTTAGAGTTGTTAAACATGCAAACTAATGCCACCATGTTAATCTATGCATTTTTCTACCCCATTTACATATAAAGTTTATTTAATTCAGAGCTACGGTTAATTAGTTACAAAATAAACCATTTAGCATGTTAGGTATGCAAATTAATACAAACAGCAAGTTTAAACATTTTAAACATGGATGAGAGTTGGATATTATGAAACTACACGAAATTCTAAGCATTTTACATGTATAGTTTGTTTAATTCCCATGCATGGTTTGTGAGATATGATATGCATGAAACTTAGGGGGTTTTCTAAAAATCTAGTGTTCTCTGGATGATTAGACGAATTCGCGGATGCTAAAAAAAACATACGCGGGCCAAATCTAAAGGAACTGGGCTGAACAAGATCAGAGGGTTGAGGTGCTTCTCACCTCGTGGGCTCATGACCCAGTCAGTGGGGGGGCCTCCCAGGCCGGCTGGATCTGACGAAAGGAGCGGTCAACAGGGAGCAGGGGCGCGGCACCGCGATGCAGAGGATGCTGGCACGCGCTCGTCTGCCTTGCTCGAACAGAAGGAGAGGCGGCACTGCTCCTAGAGTTGACGACAAGGGGATGGCGGCGCTCATGGTGGATCCCAGCAACGGGACGGATGGAGGCGGGGTGGGCGAGCTCGTGCTCGAGCGCTGAAGAAGATGGTGCGGCGACGGAGTTGAAGCGCTTGACAAGCTCGGGCTCCACGGCCAGGAATTGGGCTTGGCATGAGTGCAGACAGCGAGGGACGGTGATGCTGAGGACTTGGCGGCGGGGAGCCAATCCCTGGCGGTGGGTGTCGTGGGAGTGAGTCTGATAGTAGGAGTAGGGGGTACGTAGGAGGAGGCAAGGTCCTAGGTACGGTGAGGTTGTACACGCAAGTTTACGAGTTCAGGCCCATCTCGGAGGAGGTAACAGCCCTACATCTCGGTGCCCGAAGGCTTGTCGACTGGATTATGCATGGAAGTTACAAGGGGTGCGAACCCTTGTGCCCGAGGAGGGAGGTGGCTTATATAGAGTGCGCCAGGCCCCTCGCAGCCCTCAGTTACATAGGGTTCAATGTGAGTTAAGGCAGGGGCGTTACTGGTAACACCAACTATTAATGATCTTTATGACAAAGGAGTGAACGCCTGACCATTGCCATCCTGGGGTCGCTTTAGATCTTCTGTACTCCGAGTGATTCTTAGTATGGTCGAGTGACTCTACTGTGGTCGAGTGGAATTGGGGTTTTCGAGTGGAATCTTCTGTCGAGTTGATTGCACTTCAAGGTGATTTCAGTCGGTACCCTCTGTTGGACTTTGAATGTCTTTGACTCTAGGGAAGTGTCCTTGGGTAGGGTGTCTAGGTTAGGCCTAAGACCCTACCCCAGGTACATGTCATCGTCGTTAGCCCTTGAATGGATTGAGGTCCGAGTGAAGAAGGGTTGAAGTTGGTTCCGATTTGATTCCATGCTTCAGAGGCATTTTATAGAAATCTGGAAAGCACACTAGTATTTTAACCATGCCTGAGTCGCCTTGATCGATTCTAGTTGCTAAGATCACCGAGTGAATTATGCAGTAAATCTTCGAGTGAATCAGAGCATGAAATCTTTGACGTGATTGAATGGCCTGCGGTCTCCGGATCTCGCGGGATTTGAAATTTCGGAGAAGCGCGCGGGAGGGGTGTGGCATAGTAAACGGAACGAGCAGATAGGGACTCCTCGATTTCCGTGCCACGTTTTTCACCACGTATCAAGCCAGCTCCTGCGACGGGATGCGATAAGATTGCTCGGGCCCACAGGTCAGCCACTCGGAAGCAGCCCCATAAAAAGCGCCGAGGTCGATGTGAGGCACTGTGCACTCCATTCGACCCCATTTCTCTCTTCTTCTCTGCCTCGCTTCTCTCTGCTCTCCACGCCTCCGTCCGGCCCTCTGAAGCTCCACCACAATGGTGAAGGAAAATACCGTGGCCCCGAAGCGCGCAAAGAAGGCAACAACGACGGCGAAGGGCAAGAAGATGCCGAGGGATTCGTCGTCGCGGTCTGGTCTGCCGCCTGGTTGGATCTAGGGGGACTGGATCCACTCCACCATCGTGAAGGAGGACTTGGAGAATCTTGCCCATGATGGCCTGATTGCTCATGGGTCGTGGAGGCTGCCGGGGAATGAATCCGAGCTCCACCCGCGCGAGGGTGAGTGCGTTCTTCTCACCACCCATGTCGAGCGAGGTTTTTCTCTGCCCCCGCACCCATTCTTTTGGGGCTTTTTGAACTTCTTTGGCGCCCAGATCCACCAATTTGCTCCCAACACGATCTTGTATCCTGCCGCGTTTCTCTCAATGTGCAAAAACTTCTTGGGATGCCAGCCACACTGGGCTCTCTTCAAACACATATTCACCTGTCGTTCTGAGACGGTTAAGAAAGCTAACCCAGATGACAAAAAGACGCACGTGATCCAGATGTGCAGGGGGTTAGGGATCCAAATGAGAGGTAGGAGTTCTTTTCCTCCCATGACCTTTCCTGAGTCAGTCAGGGGATGGCAGTCGACTTGGTTCTACTGCAAGGACATTCCGACTCCTGGTCAGTCGACTGGCCTTCCCCCTTTCACTATGGAGAGACTCCACACCCCTCGTTCACTAGTTGTAGCTCCGGAGGAGAAGGGGGAGGTGCTAATGTTGGTCGACACCGTCATTGTGTTGGTTCAAGGTGGAGTGACAGGTATGGATTTGTTGGGGGTATTCCCCAGTCGACGCATCTAGCCCTTGCAGGCCCGTGACCAACCTATGTGGATGTACTCGGGTCCAGAGGGCACCGCTCGAACCCACCCGGAAGAGGTTGACGAGGAGACGGTGGCTCAGTGGCTCAGGAGCATTACTGGCAACAAGGACAACCCCAGGGGGTCCAGGAGGATTCTGCCATTCGACGCCAACAATGCTCCAGGAGAGGTTAGGCTCAACTGTACGAGTGTTCTTTCCTTTTTTCTAAGATTGTTCTTGAATCCGACTGATACTTATAACTCGTGTCCTACAGGTTTTCACCAAGTTGTACTCGATGCCAAACGGAGAGCAATACCAAGAAGGAGTTGATAGTGATGGCGAGAGCAGGGATAATCAGTATGCAGATGACAGCAAACATGATAGTGAGGACTCGAGCAGAAGTAGCAAAGAAGTTGACTCACCGCCCCGCTCGGAGCATCGTTCCAAACGGTCGCAAGACCCTGCAGGGGGACGTGGCAAAGCTGCTGTGTCGAGTGCAAAGATTCCAAAATGCACTCGGACGTCGACTCCCGAGCCACCAGAGAAGGTCGTGAAGCAGGCCAAAGTTGTCCCGCCCAAACCTCGGAAGGCCTTGCCTAGGATCAAGGTGGTTGTGCCTGTGACTTCAGCGTAAGAGTTCTTTCCTGTGTTCTTCTGTGTTATTGTGGACTCATTTGCTTGCTTGACCGAGTGAACTCTGGAACTTTCAGTGCTGCTACTTCCGTGACATCCATGGACATCGACGAGGAGCGTGGTGATGCGGAAACCGCAGATGCAGCCACCTCTCAGGAAGGTATGGTTCTATAGCCGCGCCTATGCTTTGTCAATTAACTTTCCGGTCGACTGAAATTTCACTATCGAATGTTTGCAGCACCAATGGATATTATCCAACTTCCTGACGATGACGATGAGGATGTGCCTCCGAAAAATGTTGGGAGGAGAGGTAGAACTTTGAGCAAGATGGTGCCTGGAGCCAGAACGCCTCGCTCGGCATCTGAACCCGTGGTCGAACGACTCAACGATCCAGTACGACCTTCAATCTCCTTTGCCAATCCTTTGTCGACTGACCAACCCTCAACGTCGACTGCTCAAGCTCCAGATCCGATTGCGCAAGTTCAGGCTTCTACTCCACCGGCCATGTCACCTGTTCCAACATCTCTTATATTTGCTACGCATCACGTCCCGGAGGACCAAGTAGGGGCTGCCAAGGAGGCCATGATTTAGGCAGGTCTGATGATGGACCGGCTGAAGGTGGTGTACGACACCAGCAAGGCTGCCTATGATGCCAGCTCTGCTCTCCAAGCCAATGTCCGAGTAAGTGGGATTGTAAGTTGATTTCCGATTGGTTTTTCTAGATTGACTCTTGTTCTATTAGGATATGCTTCCTGCAAACTGCTGCTTTATTATTCGTAAGATGTCCGTACATCTATCATGAGTTTGCACCTTGCATCTGTTCACCCACTGGGTGTCTCCCTTTTACTTTGTAGCTCTTTCACTTAAGTCGACCAGGTCATGTTGAGTGAGATCTTGGTCCAGTGGGGCACGCTGAGTGCACCCACTGGGTGTAGTCCCCGAGACCGCCTCGAATGTTTGATTCGGCGGGGGTCTTTGAGAAATATCTGCTTGTAGTACTTCCACTCGGACTAGACAAGTCGTGCCGAGTGGGAACTGAACCAGTGGGGGCACGCTAAGTGCACCCACTGGGTGTAGTCCCCGAGACCGCGGTCGACTGCGGGCAGTTGGCGGTGGTCTAAGAACCAATGATGATGTTTTTTTTGAAATCCTTCCACTTGAGCTGGGCTGGCCATGCTAAGTGGGAAATGTAACCAGTGGGGGCACGCTAAGTGCACCCATTGGGTGTAGTCACCGAGATTGTTGTTGGATGTCTGATTCAGCAGTAGTCTTACAACTCTTTTGCTATATAATTTACTCTTGCACTTTTCCATTCAGAAGTAACTGTTAATTGACTTGTCTTGTTGTTATTTGCAGAAATCTTGTGAGCTTGGGACTCAATATGCTGCTTTGGAATAGGAGAAAATCCAACTCAAGCTCGACCTGGATCAGGCCAAGGAGAAGTTGAAGAAGGCTTAGATGAAGTGGCAACCATGGGAGGTAATGACTCGTCGATTGCATGCCTTGTTATTTTTTCCTTTCCACCCTTTGAACCTAGTGATTCCACTCGAACAGATATGCGTAATGAAAATCGTCAACTCCAAGCTCGTCTGAGGAATGTTGTTTCTTTAGACAAAATGAAGTAGGATCTGGAGCAGAAGGACCTTGATCTTGCTGCGGCGCACAAGACAGCGCGTGAGAAGACTGAACTTGCCGACCAGAAGCTGGCTTCGGTCGGAAAGTTGGAAGATGAGAATGCCAAGATGAAAACCGTTGTTGACGAGGCGAAGAAAGAGGCCATGCAACTGAAGGAGGAGAAGGTGGCTTTGTCTGACAAAGTGGATGTTCTCACTCAGAAGAGGGACGAGCTGGAAACTTATGTGGGTAGTCTTGCCATGGAGATGTTCCTCATGCTTGAAGGTACTTTCCTTTATCCGACTGATTGCAAAAAACCTTTTTCACCATGTTGCTGCCAATTCATCACCTTTCTGTGCGTGTAGAGTTTTGTCAGAATTTCGAGGAGGAAACCGGGCGGATCGAGACAGGACTGGACCCCATCAATTCTCCCATCAAGGATGAAGCTGCCATGGACGTGCTATGACTCGAATCTCACCTTGCCAGCATCTTGGACTACGTCGCCCGACTGAAAGTTGTAATGTCTCGGATCGACAAGGAGCTCTGGCCAGAGGATGTGCTTTTGAATGACCTCAAGTCACTGATGACTCGACTCAACGACATCCCTGACCGAGTGCAAGCCTGGAAGAAGTCAGCTGCATGCTGCGATGCCGATATGGCTCTATCACTCGTCTGTGTTCATTGCAAGGACACCAAGGAAGAGAAGCTGAAGGCTCTTCAGGTGGCTACCACCAAGAAGCATCAATTTCAATCTTTCATGGAGACCTTCATCGATGCGGCCACTCGCATCACAGACGGTATCGACCTGGACACTTTTGTCGAGCCAGCAAGTCCTCCTCCTGTCAAGTCAAAAACTTGATAACTTGACTTTATTTGCCTCGGAATGTCGAGTGATTTTGTAACCGTTAAACTCTTTCTGGCCTGATGCCCGAATACTTTTGCTTATGGTGCTGAACCTTGCTGGATTTATCCAAACTTGGTTGTTTTATCTGAATGCAGTTGGTTTGTATCCAATGTTCTCAGATTTTCTTGATTTAGGCGAATCTGGGAACGCAACTAAGTCTCCGAGTGAGAGGGTTGCTTTGCACCCAGAGTCGACGTTGTACTTGTGGCGCATCTTAGAGTGCATCCAGACGTTGTACTGGTGGCGCATCTCAGAATGCGTCCAGACGTTGTACTTTTGGCACAGTTCAGGGTGCACCTCGTTGTGTTTTTGAAACTTAGGTACGGGATCCCAGCTAAGTCCCCAAGTGAGAGGGTTGCTCTTCACTCGGAGTATGTTTTGAAACTTAGGCGAGCACGGGATCGCAGCTAAGCCCCCGAGTGAGAGGATTGCTCTTCACTCGGAGTATGTTTTGAAACTTAGGTGAGTATGGGATAACAACTAAGCCCCCGAGTGAGAGGGTTGCTCTTCACTCGGAGTATGTTTTGAAACTTAGGCGAGCACGGGATCACAGCTAAGCCCCCGAGTGAGAGGGTTGCTCTTCACTCGGAGTATGTTTTGAAACTTAGGCGAGCATGGGATCGTAGCTAAGCCCCCAAGTGAGAGGATTGCTCTTCACTCGGAGTATGTTTTGAAACTTAGGCGAGCACAGGAACGCAGCTAAGCCCCCGAGTGAGAGGATTGCTCTTCACTCGGAGTATGTTTTGAAACTTAGGCGAGCACGGGATCGCAGCTAAGCCCCCGAGTGAGAGGATTGCTCTTCACTCGGAGTATGTTTTGAAACTTAGGTGAGTATGGGATCACAACTAAGCCCCCGAGTGAGAGGGTTGCTCTTCACTCGGAGTATGTTTTGAAACTTAGGCGAGCACAGGATCATAGGTAAGCCCCCGAGTGAGAGGGTTGCTCTTCACTCGGAGTATGTTTTGAAACTTAGGTGAGCATGGGATCGTAGCTAAGCCCCCAAGTGAGAGGATTGCTCTTCACTCGGAGTATGTTTTGAAACTTAGGCGAGTACGGGATCGCAGCTAAGCCCTCGAGTGAGAGGGTTGCTCTTCACTTGGAGTATGTTTTGAAACTTAGGCGAGTATGAGATCGCAACTAAGCCCCCGAGTGAGAGGGTTGCTCTTCACTCGGAGTATGTTTTGAAACTTAGGCGAGTACGGAATCGCAGCTAAGCCCCCGAGTGAGAGGGTTGCTCTTCACTTGGAGTATGTTTTGAAACTTAGGCGAATCGGGTTCGCGGCTAAGCCACACACTGGGGGATTTGAACACAAATTTATGTGAAAGAAATCATTTTGAGACTGCGAAAATCATGTCTTTGATAAAAAATCTGGAAAGTACTTCTTATTACATCTCGACAATCCGAGTATTTTAGGTATAAAAGCGGCAGAGCAGATACGCGTTCCAGGAGCGTGCCTCGTCTTTCTTCTTGGCCATGTTGTAAAGGTGATATGCCCCATTTTGAAGCACCTTGGTGACGATGAAGGGCCCTTCACATGCAGGGGCGAGCTTATGAGGCCGTTGCTGATCCACTCGGAGCACAAGGTCCCCCTCCTGAAATGTGCGATCTTTAATGTTTCGGGCATGGAACCGACAAAGATCTTGCTGATAGATGGTCAACCGGATCAATGCCATCTCTCTCTTCTTCCAGAAGATCAACAACGTCTTGACGTGCCTATTCTGCTTCAGCTTCTGAGAAGAGTTCTACTCGGGGCGCATTGTGGAGCAAGTCACTCGGAAGTACAACTTCAGCTCCATATACCATGAAGAAAGGAGTTCGACCAGTCGACCGGTTGGGAGTTGTTTTCAGTACCCATAGAACGGAAGGCAACTCAGTCACCCAATCACCTGCAGCATGCTTGAGGTCGCAAATCAATCGGGGGTTTCCGTCCTTGGAGGATAAAACCATTTGCTCTTTCGGCTTGCCCATTCGACTCCGGGTGTGCAATGGATGCGTAGTCGACCCGAGTGCCTTGGGAAGCACAGAAAGCTCTGAATTCATCGGAATCAAAGTTTCATTCGTTGTCCATGATGATGCTGTGTGGAACTCCATATCTGAATATTAACTCTCTGATGAAACTGATGGCTGTGCTTGAGTCGAGGTTCTTGATGGGTTTGGCTTCAATCCACTTAGTGAACTTGTCAACTGCTACGAGCAGATGGGTGAAGCCGCTTCTGCTAGTCCTCAGGGGCCCAACCATGTTGAGTCCCCAAACAACAAATGGCCAGACGAGGGGAATGGTCTTCAAGGCCGATGCAGGCTTGTGGGACATGTTCGAGTAAAACTGGCAACCTTCGCACTTTTCAACTATCTCCTTAGCCATTTTGTTTGCCCGCGGCCAGTAGAATCCTGCTCGGTATGCTTTGGCAACGATGGTCCGAGAGGACGCATGGTGACCACAGGTCCCCGAGTGGATCTCATTTAAGATCAGTCGATCTTCTTCTGGAGAGATACACCACTGATCTACGCCAGTTACACTTTCTCTAAAAAGCTGTCCACCTATAACTATAAAGGCTTTGGATCTGCGAACAATCTGACGAGCCTCATCCTCATCTTCTGGAAGCTCCTGTCTGAGCAGGTATGCAATGTATGGCACTGTCCAGTCGGGCATGATTACCAAAACTTCCATAACTAGGTCGACAACCGCTGGGACTTCAACTTTAATCGGATTGGTTTAACTTATCGGCTGTGGGGGCTCCTCTGTAAAGGGATCCTCTTGTATTGACGGGGTGTGGAGATGCTCCAAGAACACATTACTGGGAATAGGCTTCCGAGTGGAACCTATTTTTGCCAGATCATCAGCCGCTTGATTCTTGAGTCGGGTATGTGGTGGAGCTCTAACCATTCAAACTTCTTTTCTAATTCTCTCACTGTGTTGCAGTATCCAGTCATGGTAGGGCTCCTGATACCCCACTCCATCACCTGATTGACCACCAAATCTTAGTCGCCGTAAACCACTAGACGACGGACGCCGAGTGAGATGGCCATACGCAACCCATACAAAAGTGCTTCGTACTCAGCTTCATTGTTGGAGGAATCAAAGTGAATCTGGAGTACGTAACTGAGTTTGTCACCCCTTGGGGATACTAGGACCACTCCAGCACCAGAACCATTCAACATCTTAGATCTGTCGAAGAACATGGTCCAGTGTTTCGAGTGAACTTCAGTCGGTTGTTGTTGCTCAATCCACTCTGTTGAACGTGACATATTTGTATTGCTATTCCTATCTTCTCTAGCCTTGTATAGTTGACTCCTAGAGATATGGTAGGATTAGTTTCCTTGTCACGCAAGACATCCTGTGTATATATTGTGACTAACTCCCTGTAATACAATTCAGTTGCACCAAATATTCTCTCTACATGGTATTAGTTTTACCGCGATCTTCTCACACTTCCGCAACTCGTAGCCATCGCTGCCGCCAACTCCAAACCCTACCGCCGCCGCCGCCGCTACCACCCGTTGCCGCGGTCGCTACCTCTGCCGTAGCCGCCGCCGCCTCCCTCCTCCCCAAAACCCTACGCCGCCACTTCTTCTCTACTTCCCATATCTGCCGCCACCTTCTCCCCAAAACCCTAAAGCCGCCGCCGCTACCCTCCTCCTGTAGCCGCCGCCACCTCCTTCCCAACACCCCCTAAACCCTAACCACCCGACGCCACCATGGCCAAGGCTGACCCATCCGACGCTGGTTCTTTCGTTGGTGCCATGTTCACCTCCGACCGCCTCAACGAGCTTCACATAAAAGACCACGTACCCGTCATCCTCGACCTCGACTCGCCATCCTACAACACATGGCGCACCTACTTCGCACTGCTGTTCTGCTCTTACCATCTCATCGAGCATGTTGACAGGAGCATCGACTTCCACGACATGAAGGACGACGACGAGTGGCTTGCAGTGGATGCCTGCACCGTCAAGTGGCTCTTAATCACCATCTTCGGCGGCCTCTTCAACATGGTGAATGCCCGCGACCCGTCGGCGTATGCTATGTGGACGCGGCTATGTGACCTCTTCCTCGACAATCAACTTCAACGCTGCTTCTTTCTTCAAGGGGAGTTCTCCACTATGCAGCAAAACGATCTATCGATCGATGAGTATTGCACGCGGCTGAAGGTTCTTGCCGACGAGCTGCGCGATGTCGGCATGACCATTGACGACTCCGTCCTCCTCCCCAACCTCCTCCGCGGCCTCCACCCCGACCTTGGCCAGTCCGCCGCCAACCTCTCCCTCGTCACGCCGACGTACGCGAAGGCGGTCACGTACCTTCGCATGGAGGAAAAGCACCTCCATCACTCTGCCCGGCAGGTGACCCACGCCGCCCTCCACGTCGGACTCGATGCTGGCCATGGCACTCTGATGTCTACTACACAACCTTCTTCTTGTAGACGTTGTTGGGCCTCCAAGTGCAGAGGTTTGTAGGACAATAGCAAATTTCCCTCAAGTGGATGACCTAAGGTTTATCAATCCGTGGGAGGCGTAGGATGAAGATGGTCTCTGAGGGAGTCCTGGACTAGGGGGGTGTCCGGATAGCCGAACTATCATCGTTGGCCGGACTCCAAGACTATGAAGATACAAGATTGAAAACTTCGTCCCGTGTCCGGATGGGACTTTCCTTGGCGTGGAAGGCAAGCTTGACAATACGGATATGTAGATCTCCTACCATTGTAACCGACTCTGTGTAACCCTAGCCCTCTCCGGTGTCTATATAAACCGGAGGGTTTTAGTCCGTAGGACGAACGACAATCATACCATAGGCTAGCTTCTAGGGTTTAGCCTCATTGATCTCGTGGTAGATCCACTCTTGTACTACCCATATCATCAATATTAATCAAGCAGGAGTAGGGTTTTACCTCCACCGAGAGGGCCCGAACCTGGGTAAAAACATCATGTCCCTTGTCTCCTGTTACCATCCGCCTAGACACACAATTCGGGACCCCCTACCCGAGATCCGCCGGTTTTGACACCGACATTGGTGCTTTCATTGAGAGTTCCTCTGTGTCGTCGCCTTTAGGCCCGATGGCTCCTTCGATCATCAACAATGACGCGGTCCAGGGTGAGACTTTTCTCCCCGGACAGATCTTCGTATTCGGCGGCTTTGCGCTGCGGGCCAACTCGCTTGGCCATCTGGAGCAGATTGAAAGCTACGCCCCTGGCCATCAGGTAAGATTTGGAAGTTTGAACTATACGGCTGACGTTCGCGGAGACTTGATCTTCGACGGGTTCGAGCCACTGCCAAGCGCGCCACACTGTCACGACGGGCATGATCTAGCTCTACTGCCGGACAGTGCCCTGGAGGCCGCACAAGTGTCCGCTCCGACCCTTAGCTCGGAGCCGACTGCGCCGATCGAGGACGGGTGGCTGGACACCGCCTCGGGGGCTGCTACCTCTACGGCGATAGAACCGAATACCAACCCTGTCCTTTGTGAAGCTCGTGACTCCAAGGTGCCGGACTCCTCTCCGGCTCCGAACCTTCCGTGCCCCTGCCAATCGAATCCGATTGGGCACCGATCATGGAGTTCACCGCTGCGGACATCTTTCAGCACTCGCCCTTTGGTGACATCCTGAATTCGCTAAAGTGTCTCTCTTTATCAGGAGAGCCCTGGCCGGACTATGGTCAGGACGGTTGGGATGCGGACGACGAAGAAATTCAAAGCCCACCCACCACCCACTTCATAGCCACTGTCGATGACTTAACCAACATGCTAGATTTTGACTCCGAAGACATCAATGGTATGGACGACGATGCAGGAGACGACCAAGAACCAGCGCCTACAGGGCACTGGAAGGCCACCTCGTCATACGACATTTACATGGTGGACATCGCAAAGGATGGGAATGGAGATGGAACAACGGAGGATGACCCCTCCAAGAAGCAGCCTAAGCGCCGGCGTCAGCGGCGCCGCTCTAAATCCTGCCACAGCAAAAATGGAGATTCCGGCACCGGAGACAATCACACCCCGGACAGTGCCGAAGACAACCCCCTCCAGCAGGATTCAACACAGGAGGATGGAGAAGCCAGCCCTCATGAGAGAGCGGTAGACAGAGAGGTAGAGGACGATAATTATATGCCTCCCTCCGAAGATGAGGCAAGCCTCGACGACGATGAATTTGTCGTGCCTGAGGATCCCGTCGAACAAGAGCGTTTCAAACGCAGGCTTATGGCCACGGCAAGCAGCCTAAAAAAAAGCAGCAACAGCTTCGAGCTGACCAAGACTTGCTAGCCGATAGGTGGACTGAAGTCCTTGCGGCCGAAGAGTATGAACTCGAATGCCCCTCCAAGAGCTACCCAAAACGCAGGCTGCTACCCCGATTAGAGGAGGAAGCACTTAAACCTACATCACCAGCGCATGACGCGGCCAACCGGCCACCCCGTGGCCGCGACAGAGTGGCCTCTAGGCCCTCCCCGAAGGCCGCACCTCGGTGTCGCTCGAAGAGTACAAAACCACGGGGGAGTGCACCAGACTTGCAAGACATATTGGAGGACAAGGCAAGACAAACAAGATCGATCTACGGATCACGTGGGCGTCCCACGATACGTGATGACAACCATCACGCCGGATACAGCAAATCCGGCCGGGCCGAACACAGTAGACAAAGCTCATTTGAGCTGCGTCGTGATATAGCCCAATACAGAGGTGCCGCACACCCACTATGCTTCACAGATGAAGTAATGGATCATCAAATCCCCGAGGGTTTCAAACCCGTAAACATCGAATCATACGATGGCATAACAGATCCTGCGGTTTGGATCGAGGACTATCTCCTTCACATCCACATGGCCCGCGGCGATGATCTACACGCCATCAAATACCTCCCACTCAAGCTCAAAGGACCAGCGCGGCATTGGGTTAACAGCAGAGTCAATCAGTTGTTGGGAAGACCTAGAAGCCGCATTCCTCGACAACTTCCAGGGCACTTATGTGCGACCACCAGACGCCGATGACCTAAGCCACATAATCTAGCAGCCAGAAGAATCGGCCAGACAATTCTGGACACGGTTCCTAACCAAGAAAAATCAAATCGTCGATTGTCCGGATGTAGAGGCCCTTGCGGCCTTCAAACACAACATCCGCGACGAGTGGCTTGCCCGGCACCTAGGATAGGAAAAGCCGAAATCCATGGCAGCCCTCACAACACTCATGACCCGCTTCTGCGCGGGAGAGGATAGCTGGCTAGCTCGTAGTAACAACATGACCAAGAGCCCAGTAATTCGGATACCAAGGACATCAACGGCAGGTCGCGTCGCAACAAGCACAAGCACCGCATTAATGGCGACAATACTGAGGATACGACAGTCAATGCCGGATTCAGAGGCTCTAAATCCGGTCAGCGGAAAAAGGCATTCAAAATAAATACTCTGGGCTCGTCTAATTTGGACCGAATACTCGACCGCTCGTGCCAGATACACGGCACCCCCGAAAAGCCAGCCAATCACACCAACAGGGATTGTTGGGTGTTCAAGAAGGCAGACAAGTTAATTGCCGAAAACAATGACAAGGGGCTGCATAGCGATGACGAGGAGGAGACCCGGCCGCTGAACAATAGAGGACAGAAGGGTTTTCCCCCACAAGTGCGGATGGTGAACATGATATACGCAACCCACATACCCAAAAGGGAGCGGAAGCGTGCACTCAGGGACGTATATGCGATGGAGCCAGTCGCCCCAAAGTTCAATCCATGGTCCTCCTGCCCGATCACTTTTGATCGAAGGGACCACCCCACTAGCATCCGCCACGGCGGATTCACCGCATTGGTTCTAGACCCAATCATCGACGGATTTCACCTCACTAGAGTCCTGATGGACGGCGGCAGCAGTCTGAACCTGCTTTATCAGGATACAGTGCGCAAGATGGGCATAGACCCCTCAAGGATTAAACCCACAAAGACGACCTTCAAAGGCATCATACCAGGTGTAGAGGCCAACTGTACAGGCTCAGTTACACTTGAAGTGGTCTTCGGATCCCCGGATAACTTCTGAAGCGAGGAGTTAATCTTCGACATAGTCCCGTTCCGCAGCGGCTATCACGCACTGCTCGGACGAACCACATTTGCAAAGTTCAATGCGGTGCTGCACTACGCATACCTCAAGCTCAAGATGTCAGGCCCTCGAGGAGTCATTACGGTCAACGGAAACACCGAACGCTCTCTCCGGACGGAGGAGCATACAACGGCTCTCGCGGCGGAAGTACAAAGCAGCCTCTTAAGGCAATTCTCGAGTTTGGCCGTTAAGCGGCCGGACACCGTCAAGCGCACTCGGAGTAACCCACTACAAGACCACCTGGCACGTTCCGAGCATGCGTAGCAATGCGGCCCCAACCCCAGCCCTCGCGAAACCGCGAGATCAGTACCACGCGTACATAACTACGCTCCGGAGATACCATGGGCATAGGGGTAGGGGCACGACCACGGCACGCCCGGAGAGCGGCTCAACTGCCCCAGGGGCTCCCAATTTTGTCATTCTTTTTTTTCTTATCCTCAGGACTCTGTTTTCCAGAAGCCCTGTCCGGCAGTAGAATCGCCGAAGTCACGATGCAACAGCCAGGGAAGCAGAAAAGCTACGTCGAGTGTCCAGGTGGTCTCTATTACGAGCAATATACCTATTTCGCATACAATACCGCAGCCTACCCCTGGAGGGGGACATGTCAAATAGTCCCATCCCTTGCTTATCACATTATTTGCATCGTTCTGCTTTCATTGCAGTATTTTTTGAATAAACAATGCATCGCTTTTTGCCTATTATTGCATTCCTTTTTTTATATATGTTCACTTATGACGTGTCGCATCCATACGCTTTGGTACGGCCAAATACACCAGGGGCTTAAGTTCCCCAAAATATGGTGTGATAAGTCTGAACACTTTCACAAGTGCGGCACCCCAAACTTATAGCATTATATGCATCGGCTCCGAATCATGTCTTGCGTCAATAGTTGGGTTTGCCCGGCTCCCATGTTTTGGTACCTTACGTTCCGTTATATCGGCTAAGGTAGCGCTGGGAGAACCACTGCGATTGTTCCCCAGTTGAGCTGGGTTGAGCACCTCAGTGGAGAAAGCTAAAACTAACTGTCATGATAGGACGAGAGCCGGTCGCTGTTCGAGAGGTTTTTTCGAGTCCCTAAAGACTTATGCCACTTAGAGCGAGGAGCCAGCTTTGTCCGGCCCAGGCATGGATAGCGCCCCGAATTCGGCCTTCCGAACACTAGGGGCTTCGCCGAAATTTAAAATTATAGAATTCTATGGCTAAGTGGGAGTGTTCAAGCATTATAAGTCCAGTTGCCTCGTTCGCTGTGTTGAGCGCCTCCCTCGAAGGACCCAAAAAAGGGAACAAGAGCGCTCAAGTTTATCCCGAACACCCCAGCACTCGTGGCATGGGGGCTGAAGCCAACGACTTGCCATCTCTCAATTTTGATAAACGGCCGCACAGAAGGTAATATTTTAAATTAACAAGCGTTGCTTAGCGCATATGAACAAAGTCTTCAGTGCACAGGATAATAAATGCGAGTCTACTAAAAAATTACATCTTTGGAGCATTCACCCGCTATAAGGCGGGCACCCTTCAGGACACCCTTATAGTACATCTCGGGCGTGCGATACTCCTTGCCCGGCGGTGGCGCGTCCGTCACAAACTTCTCGGCGTCCATCTTGCCCAGTGCACTTTAGCGCGGGCAAGGGCCCAACGGGCACCTTCAATGCAGACGGAATGCTGGATGACTTCAATCCATGGACAGGCGTCCACCAGCCGCCGCACCAGACTGAAGTAGCTCCCAGGCATGGCTTCTTTAGGCCACAGCCGAACTATGAGGCCCTTCATGGCCTGTTCGGCCACCTTGTGGAGCTCGACCAGCTGCTTCAGCTGGTCGCTCAGGGGCACCGGATGTCCGGCCTCAGCATACTGAGACTAGAATACCTTCTCCGTCGAGCTCCCCTCCTCGGCCCGGTAGAATGCGGCAGCATCGGACACACTGCGGGGCAGATCTGCGAATGCTCCTGGAGAGCTCCGGATTCGGGTAAGTAACAGGTAATTCACTTTCATGTGCTTGCTTTGCATGAAGAATGCCTTATTGCCTCAATTTCCTGGAGGGCTTTTTGGGCTTCGGCCTTAGTGGCTTTGGCACTCTCAAGAGCTAAGGCGAGCTCGGACTCTCGGGTCTTCGAGTCATGCTCCAACCTCTCATGTTTTTCCACGAGAGCCTGGAGCTCTTGCCGCACCTCCGCCACCCGCGCCTCCTGCTTCTCTCGCTCGGCGCGCTCTACAGCCGCATTGCTTTCGGCCTTGGACACTGCCTCTTTTAGGGTCGCCACCTCGTTTGTGGCCCCGGCAATACTCACGTTATTCCTGTCATTTTTTGCAACCAAATCCTTTCCATAAGGTATTACTTTAATAAGGTATCACTTACCTTCCTTGTCCTCGAGCTGCTTCTTGGCAAGGCCGAGCTTGTTCTCGGACCGCTCTAGGTCTTGCTTCAATACACCGACCTCCGCAGTCAGTGCGGCAGAGGTCAGCAGCGCAGCCTGCATTCCCATATTGACATGCTTATGTTAGACTCCTGCGTGTATCTTTTTAGATCCTCAGTTCGGCTTTTCTTTCCGAACACCAAACTGAGCATCAGGGGCTACTGTCTATGCGGTACTATTTTTACATATCTTAATTACATACCTCAAAGCCTGTTAGAAGGCTGGCACATGCTTCAGTCAGCCCGCTATTGGCGGACTGAACTTTCTGGATCACCACACTCATAACAGTGCGGTGCTCCTCGTCAATGGAGGCGCCGTTAAGCGCCTCCAGCAAATTATCTGGTGCCTCCGGTTGGACGGAGGTCACCGGTGTCGTAGTCTCCCCAGCAGGGTTATATTCGGCGATTAAGATTCTATGCGACAAATGAGACACCATGAGTTATTCTGGTATCCGGACACTTACAAAGTCGCCAGGGGCTTAGTCCTAGGAGGCCACTCCTCCTCATCGTTGTTGGCGTTGGTGGAGTAGTCCGGGGGGAGGGTCCTTCCCTTCTTGGACCCTTCGGCCTCCCCCGCTGGGGAGGCCTTCCTTTTCGTCTCTCCCCCCGCTAGGGGAGAGGCCTCTTTTTTTCTCCCCCTCGTCTTCAGGGGAGGAGTCCGCCTCGGAGTCGTCGGACGATGAGTCCGATAACACCTAATGCTGGGAACTCTTTTGGGTTCCCATGGCCTTCTTCTTGGCCTTCTTCTCCGGCACCACATAAGGCGCTGGGGCCAGCAGCCCCGTTAATTGGGCGTCCGCTGGGTCTTCTGGCAAGGGAGCCAGACAGTTAACCTGCTCGGACGTCTTTTGCCAGGCCTGTCAAAGGTAAAGGGAGTTTAGATCCCGCATAGAGTCAAGCTATGGAAACTAAGCGTCCTGTAAAGGGAAAAATAGCTTACCTCACTGGCTTGGTGCTGCGAGCTGAATCCGCGGTCTTCGGTAGCGGATGCGGGAGCCTCGGCGCCCTTGAACAGCACCTTCCAGGCATCTTCATACGTAGTGTCGAAGAGCCTGCTTAAGGTTCGGTGCTGTGCCGAATCAAACTCCCACAAATTGAAGGCCCGTTTCTGGCACGGGAGGATCCGGCGGATGAGCATGACCTGGACTACGTTGACAAGCTTGAGCTTCTTGTTCACCAAGGTTTGGACGCAGGATTGGAGTCCGGTCAGCTCCTCCGAATCACCCCATGATAGGCCCTTCTCTTTCCAGGAGGCGAGTCGCGTGGGGATGCCAGATCTGAATTCGGGGGCTCGGTGATGGAGGAGGCTCGGTGATGTAGAACCACCCCGACTGCCACCCCTTTATGGTTTCCACAAAGGAGCCCTCGAGCCATAGGATGTTGGGCATCTTGCCCACCATGGCACCTCCGCACTCCGCTTGGCGGTCGCCCACTACCTTCGGTTGACATTGAAGGTCTTCGGCCATAAGCCGAAGTGGGGCTGGATGCAGAGGAAGGCCTCGCACACGACGATGAACGCCGAGATGTTGAGGATAAAATTTGGGGCCAGATCGTGGAAATCCAGGCCATAGTAGAACATGAGCCCCCGGACAAATGGGTGAAGTGGAAAACCTAGTCGGTGGAGGAAGTGGGTGAGGAACACCACCCTCTCATGCGGCCCGGGGGTGGGGATGAGCTGCCCCTCGTCGGGAAGTCGATGCGCGATGTCGCTGGACAAGTATCCGGCCTTTCGCAGCCTCTTGATGTGCCCCTCCGTGACGGAGGAGGCCATCCACTTGCCTCCCGCTCCGGACATGGCTGGGGAAGGTTGAGGCGAGATGTGCGGACTTGGGCGCTGGAGCTCGAGTACGCGGAAATGGATTAGCAAAGGAGGAAGAAGGCATGGGTAAAAAGGTGGATCCTGTCCCCTTATATGGGCGGACGAAACTATGCGTCCCCACCAGTCTGGTAAAACTCGCTTATCTCCCAAGCGCCGTAATCAATGGTGTGGTTGGGTTACCCACGCCCGTATTGATGAGAATCCCGGAATAAGGGGACACGATCTATGCTTTGACAAGACGTGCCAAGGAAACGACTTCGCTAAACGCGCTGAGGTGGAACAGTAAAAACAATTCGAATAAAGGCTTGGCCATGGTGTGATGTCACACCAGGGAATACGTTAGCAGATTGAACTTGTGTAAATATTATTCTCTCTACGATGGTATGTGGAACTTATTTTGCAGAGCCGGACACTATCCTTGTGTTCAAAATCTTCTATGAAGTATTTGGAGGAGGAACCCGCCTTGCAATGCCGAAGACAATATGCGCGCCGGACTCGTCGTCATTGAAGCCTGGTTCAGGGGCTACTGAGGGAGTCCTGGACTAGGTGGTGTCCGGATAGCCGAACTATCATTGTTGGCCGGACTTCAAGACTATGAAGATACAAGATTGAAGACTCCGTCCCGTGTCCGGATGGGACTTTCCTTGGCGTGGAAGGCAAGCTTGACAATACGGATATGTAGATCTCCTACCATTGTAACCGACTCTGTGTAACCCTAGCCCTCTCCGGTGTCTATATAAACCGGAGGGTTTTAGTCCGTAGGACGAACAACAATCATACCATAGGCTAGCTTCTAGGGTTTAGCCTCATTGATCTCGTGGTAGATCCACTCTTGTACTACCCATATCATCAATATTAATCAAGCAGGAGTAGGGTTTTACCTCCACCGAGAGGGCCCGAACCTGGGTAAAAACATCGTGTCCCTTGTCTCCTGTTACCATCCGCCTAGACGCACAGTTCAGGACCCCCTACCCGAGATCCGCCGGTTTTGACACCAACAGTCTCTCTCAAGCAACCCTGCAACCAAATAACAAAGAGTGTCTTGTGTCCCCAACACACCTAATACAATGGTAAATTGTATAGGTGCACTAGTTCGGCGAAGAGATGGTGATGCAAGTGCAATATGGATGGTAGATATAGGTTTTTGTAATCTGAAAACATAAAAACAGCAAGGTAACTAATGATAAAAGTGAGCACAAACGGTATTTCAATGGTAGGAAACAAGGCATAGGGTTCATACTTTCACTAGTGCAAGTTCTCTCAATAATAATAACATAACTGGATCGTATAACTATCCCTCAACATGCAACAAAGAGTCACTCCAAAGCTACCAATAGCGGAGAACAAACGAACAGATTATGGTAGGGTACGAAACCAACTCAAAGTTATCCTTTTTGCTCGATCTATTCAAGAGTCCGTAGTAAAATAACACGAAGCTATTCTTTCCGTTCAATCTATCATAGAGTTCATACTAGATTAACACCTGAAGACACAAATCAACCAAAACCCTAATGTCACCTAGATACTCCTTTGTCACCTCAAGTATCCGTGGGTATGATTATACGATATGCATCACACAATCTCAGATTCATCTATTCAACCAACACAAAGTACTTCAAAGAGTGCCCCAAAGTTTCTACAGGAGAGTCAAGACGAAAACGTGTGCCAACCCCTATGCATAGGTTCATGGGCGGAACCCGCAAGTTGATCACCAAAACATACATCAAGTGGATCACGTGAATATCCCATTGTCACCACAGATAAACACGGCAAGACATACATCAAGTGTTCTCAAATCCTTAAAGACTCAATCTGACAAGATAACTTCAAAGGGAAAACTCAATCCATTACAAGAGAGTAGAGGGGGAGAAACATCATAAGATCCAACTATAATAGCAAAGCTCGCGATACATCAAGATCGTGCCATGGAGAGAACACGAGAGAGAGAGAGAGAGAGAGAGAGAGAGAGATCAAACACATAGCTACTGATACATACCCTCAGCCCCGAGGGTGAACTACTCCCTCCTCGTCATGGAGAGCACCGAGATGATGAAGATGGCCACCGGTGAGGGACCCCCCCTTTGGCAGGGTGCCGGAACAGGCTCCTAAGAGGTTTTTGGTGGCTGCAGAGGCTTGCGGCGGCGGAACTCCCAATCTATCTTGTTCTTCGATGGTTTTAGGGTATATGTGAATATATAGGCGAAAGAAGTCGGCCGGGGGAGCCTCGAGGGGCCCACAAGGGTGGAGGGCGCGCCCAGGGGGGTGGGCGCACCCCCTATCTTGTGGCCTCCTTGACGCTTCCCTGGCTTGCACTCCAAGTTCCCGGGATTGCTTCTGTTCCAAAAATAACTTTTCCGAAGGTTTCATTCTATTTGGACTCTGTTTGATATTCCTTTTCTTCGAAACACTGAAATAGGCAATAAAACATCAATATGGGTTGGGCCTCCGGTTAATAGGTTAGTCCGAAAAGTAATATAAAAGTGTATAATAAAGCCCGTAATCATTCAAAACAGATAATAAAATAGCATGAATGCTTCATAAATTATAGATACGTTGGAGACGTATCAACATCCCCAAGCTTAATTCCTGCTCGTCCTCGAGTAGGTAAATGATAAAAGAAAGAATTTATGAAGTGTGAATGCTAGCAGGTGCACAAGTTTGATCAATGATAATTTCAATCACCTTTTCTAGCATGATTATATGTCATAACAGTAGTTCATCTCATAAAACTTCTCAAGATCAAGTAACAAGCTATTCACAAATTAAAGCATAGACCATAAACTTTCTTGAAAACTAGCAAACTTCATTCTCAGTCATCAAACAATTACAATTCATCTTATTTTTCAGGAAGGGTCTATGTCAGAGCTTTGATTTAGCAAACTCCACATACTCAACTATCATATAGTCTTTCATGATTGCTAACACTCACGCAATACTAATGGTTATAGAGTTTTAATCGGACACTGAGAAAGATAGGGGCTTATAGTGTTGCCTCCCAACGTATTCACCTTTGGGTGATGTCAACAATAATAGTTCATGCTAACTTACATCCAATTGGATATATATATATATCAGGATCTTTCCAACACAAGGTGCTTGCCAAAGGATAAAATAAAAAAAGGAAAGGTGAAGATCACCTTGACTCTTGCATAAAGTAAAAGACATAAAGTAAAAGATAGGCTCTTCGCAGAGGGAAGCAGAGGTTGTTGCTACGTCTTGAGCTTGCGTTGGTTTTCCTCGAAGAGGAGAGGGTGATGCAGCGATAGTAGCGTAAGTATTTCCCTCAGTTTTTGAGAACCAAGGTATCAATACAGTAGGAGGCTCCTCAAAAGTCCCACGCACCTACACAAACAAACTGAGAACTCGCAACCAACGCAATAAAGGGGTTGTCAATCCCTTCACGGCCACTTGCGAAAGTGAGATCTAATAAAGATAGTATGATAAGATAAATATATTTTTGCTATTTTATAATATAGATGCAAAAAGTAAAGATGCAAAAGTAGATTGAAAGCAAATATGATAAGAGATAGATCCGGGGGCCATAGGTTTCACTAGAGGCTTCTCTCAAGATAGCATAAGTATTATGGTGTGTGAACAAATTACTGTCGAGCAATTGATAGGAAAGCGCATAGTTATGAGATTATCTAGGCATGATCATGTATATAGGCATCACGTCCATAACAAGTAGACCGACTCCTGCCTGCATCTACTACTATTACTCCACACATCAACCGACTCCTGCCTGCATCTAGAGTATTAAGTTCATAAGAACAGAGTAACGCATTAAGCAAGATGACATGATGTAGACGGATAAACTCATGCAATATGATATAAACCCCATCTTGTTATCCTCGATGGCAACAATACAATACGTGCCTTGCAACCCTTTCTGTCACTGGGTAAGGACATCGCAAGATTGAAACCAAAGCTAAGCACTTCTCCCATGGCAAGAAAGATCAATCTAGTAGGCCAAACCAAACTGATAATTCGAAGAGACTTGCGAAGATAACTCAATCATACATAAAAGAATTCAGAGAAGATTCAAATATTATTCATAGATAAACTTGATCATAAACCCACAATTCATCGGATCTTGACAAACACACCGCAAAAAGTGTTTACATTGCATAGATCTCCACAAGAGAGGGGGAGAACATTGTATTGAGATCCAAAAAGAGAGAATAAACCATCTAGCTAATAACTATGGACCCGTAGGTCTGTGGTAAACTACTCACAACTCATCGGAGGGGCAAGGATGTTGATGTAGAAGCCCTCCGTGGTCGATTCCCCCTCCGGCAGAGTGTCGGCGAAGGCTCCAAGATGAGATCTCACGGATACAGAAGGTTACAACGGTGGAAATTGTGTTTCGTGGTGCTCCTGGATGTTTTCGGGGTACGTAGGTATATATAGGAGGAAGAAGTACATCGGTGGCTGCCCGAGGGGCCCACGAGACAGGGGGGCGCGCCCTACAGGGGGGAACCTCCTATCTCGTGGCTTACTCAGTTGCTTCTTGACTTGCACTCCAAGCCCTCTGGATCATGTTCGTTCCAAAAATCACGCTCCCGAAGGTTTCATTCCGTTTGGACTCCGTTTGATATTCCTTTTCTTCGAAATACTGAAATAGGCAAAAAAACAGCAATATGGGCTGGGCCTCCGGTTAGTAGGTTAGTCCCAAAAATGATATAAATGTGTAAAATAAAGCCCATAAACATTCAAAAGGGGTAATATAATAGCATGGAACAATAAAAAATTATAGATACGTTGGAGACGTATCAAGCATCCCCAAGCTTAATTCCTGCTCGTCCTCGAGTAGGTAAATGATAGAAAGAGAATTTTTGATGCGGAATGCTACCTAGCATAATTCATAATGTAATTTTCTTTATTGTGGCATGAATGTTCAGATCCAAGTGATTCAAAATAAAAGTTCATATTGATAAAAGAAATAGTAACACTTCAAGCATACTAATCAAAGTAATCATGTCTTCTCAAAATAGCATGGCAAAATAAAGTTCATCCCTACAAAATCATATAGTTAGGCTATGCTTCATTTTCGTCACACAAAGATGTTCCCAACTTCTATACCCCCGATGACAAGCCAAGCAATTGTTTCATACTTAAATAATCTCAAAAAAATTCAACCTTCACGCAATACATGAGCGTGAGCCATGGATATAGCACTATGGGTGGAATAGAATATGATGATGGGGATTGTGTGGAGAAGACAAAAAAGGAGAAAGTCTCACATTGATGAGGATAATCAACGGGCTATGGAGATGCCCATCAATTGATGTCAACATGAGGAGTAGGGATTGCCATGCAATGGATGCACTAGAGCTATAGATAAATGCTCAACAAAAGAAAACTAGTGGGTGTGCATCCAACTTGCTTGCTCACGAAGACCTAGGGCATTTGAGGAAGCCCATCGTAGGAATATACAAGCCAAGTTCTATAATGAAAAATTCCCACTAGTATGAAAAAGACAACTTATGAGACTCACTATATGAAAACATGGTGCTACTTTGAAGCACAATATATGGGACTCACTACATGAAGAACAAGGTGCTACTTTGAAGCACAAGTGTGGAAAAAGAGATAGTAACATTGCCCTTTTTATTTCTTTTTATTTTCTTTTTTTCTTTTTCTTTCGTTTTTTTTCTTTTGGGCCTTTCTTTTTTTTCTTTTGGCCTTTCTTTTTTTTGTTCTTTTTTTTCTTTGGGAAATGTTCTAATAATGATGATCATCACACTTCTATTGATTACAACATAAGAGTTACAACTCGAAACTAGAACAAAGATATGACTCTATATGAATGCCTCCGCCGGTGTACCGGGATGGTGCGATGAATCAAGAGTGACATGTATGAAAAATAATGCATGGTGGCTTTGCCACAAATACGATGTCAACTACATGATCATGCAATGGCAATATGACAATAGTAAAGTATGTCATGATGATGATGAACGGAACGGTGGAAAGTTGCATGGCAATATATCTCGGAATGGCTATGGAAATGCCATAATAGGTAGGTATGGTGGCTGTTTTGAGGAAGATATAAGGAGGTTTATGTGTGATAGAGCGTATCGTATCACGGGGTTTGGATGCACCGGCGAAGTTTGCACCAACTCTCAAGGTGAGAAAGGGCAATGCACGGTACCGAAGAGGCTAGCAAAGGCGGAAAGGTAAAAGTGCGTATAATCCATGGACTCAACATTAGTCAAAAGAACTCAAATACTTATTGCAAAAATTTAGAAGTCATCAAAAATCAAGTATTATGCGCATGCTCCTAGGGGGATAGATTGGTAGGAAAAGACCATCGCTCGTCCCCAACCGCCACTCATAAGGATGCACAAGCCAGGTACACTTCATGTTTCAAATTTGTTACACAACTTTAAGCATACGTGCATGCTACGGGACTTGCTAACTTCAATGCAAGCATTCTTTAAATTCATAATCACCCAACTAGCATGACTTTAATATCACTACCTCCATATCTCAAAACAATTATCAAGTATCAAATTGATCATAGCATCCAATTCACTTCCTATGATAGTTTTTATTATACCCAACTTGGATGCCTGCCATTCTACGACCAATTTTATAACCATAGCAAATACCATGCTGTTCTAAAAGACTCTTAAAATAATATAAGTGAAGCATGAGAGACTAGTAATTTCTTCAAAATTAAGTCACCACCATGCTCTAAAGATATAAATGAAGCACTAGAGCAAAAACTATCAAGCTCAAAAGATATAAGTGAAGCACATAGAGTATTCTAGCAAATTCTAATCAAATAGGATTCTCCCAAAAGGTGTGTACAGCAAGGATGATTGTGGTAAACTAAAAAGCAGAGGCTAATATAATACACGACGCTCCAAGCAAAACACATATCATGTGGCGAATAAAAATATAGCTCCAAGTAAAGTTACCAATGAACGAAGATGAAAGAGGGGATGCCTTCCCGGGACATCCCCAAGCTTGGGCTTTTGGCTATCCTTGAATATCTTGGGGTGCCATGGGCATCCCCAAGCTTAGGCTCTTGCCACCCTTTATTCCATAGTCCATAAAAGCTTTACCCAAAACTTGAAAACTTCACAACACAAAACTCAACAGGAAATCTTATAAGCTCCGTTAGTGAAAGAAAACAAAACCACCACATAAGGTACTGCAATGAACTCATTCTTTATTTATTTTGGTGTTAAACCTACTGTATTCCAACTTCCTTATGGTTTATAAACTAATTTACTAGCCATAGATGCATTGAAATAAGCAAAAAACACACGAAAAACAGAATCTGTCAAAAACAGAATAGTCTGTAGGAATCTGTAACTACGCAAACTTCTGGAACTCTAAAAATCCTACCAAAATAGTAAGTCCTAGAAAATTTGTTTATTGAACATCATCAAAAAGAATCAACGCAAAATCACCTTCCTGTTATTTAACAAAATTATATTCGATCGCGCAAAGTTTCTGTTTTTCCGCAGAATCAAATCAACTATCATTGTAGGTTATCCTATAGGTTCTACTTGGCACAAACACTAATTAAAAGATAAAAACACATCTAAACAGAAGGTAGATGCAAGATTTATTAAATAACAGCAAGAAAAATATTGGGTTGTCTCCCAACAAGCGCTTTTCTTTAAAGCCTTTTTAGCTAGGCAATGAGATTTCAATGATGCTCACATGAAAGAAAAGAATTGAAGCACAAAGAGAGCATCATAAAACATGTGACAAACAGACTTAAGTCTAACATACTTCCTATGCATAGGCATCTTGTAAACAAACAAATTATCAAGGCAAGCAAAAACTAGCATATGCAAGGAAGAACAAAGAGATGATAGCAATCTCAACATGAAGAGAGGTAATTTAGTAACATGAAAACTTCTACAACCATAATTTCCTTTCTCATAATAATTACATGTAGGATCATAAGCAAATTCAACAAAATAGCTATCACATAACATATTGTCAACACGATCCACATGCATGTAAAGTTGACACTCTTCCAAAATAGTGGGATTAACATTGACTGAAGTCATGACTTCTCCAACCCCACTTTTATCAAAAATTTCATAAGATTGAACATTATCTAAATATGTGGGATCTAAAGTTGACACTCTTCTAAACCCACTTTCAATAATATTGCGAACACTATTATCAATCTCATATTCATCATGGGGCTTAAACAAATTTTCAAGATCATAAGAAGAATCACCCCAATCATGATCATGGCAACAAGTAGTAGACATAGCAAAACTAGCATCCCCAATCTTAGGGTTTTGCATATTATTAGCACAATTGACATCAAGAGAATTTATAGTAAAATCATTGCAATCATGCTTTTTATTCAAGGAACCATCGTAAATCTCTTCATAAAGATAATCTAGTGCACAAAACTCACTAGCAATGTGTTCATCATAATTGGATCTCTTAAAAAGATTAGCAAGCGGATGAGGATCCATAGATCTTAGGTTCTCTGTTTAGCAATAAATAAGCATCTATTCCAACCAAACGAGCAAACGAAAGGGCAAGCAAAAAGAGAGGAGGAGATTGGGAAAGAGAGGGCAAATAAAACGGCAAGGGTGAAGTGGAGGAGAGGAAAACGAGAGGCAAAAGGCAAATAATATAAATGTGAGGGAGATGGGTTTGTGATGGGTACTTGGTATGTCTTGACTTGAGCGAAGACCTCCCCGGCAATGGCGCCAGAAATCCTTCTTGCTACGTCTTGAGCATGCATTGGTTTTCCTGGAAGAGGAGAGAGTAATGCAGCGATAGTAGCGTAAGTATTTCCCTCAGTTTTTGAGAACCAAGGTATCAATCCAGTAGGAGGCTCCTCAAAAGTCCCACACACCTACACAAACAAACTGAGAACTCGCAACCAACGCAATAAAGGGGTTGTCAATCCCTTCACGGCCACTTGCGAAAGTGAGATCTAATAAAGATAGTATGATAAAATAAATATATTTTTGGTATTTTATAATATAGATGCAAAAAGTAAAGATGCAAATAAAGTAGATTGAAAGAAAATATGATAAGACATAGACTCGGGGGCCATAGGTTTCACTTGAGGCTTCTCTCAAGATAGCATAAGTATTACGGTGGGTGAACAAATTACTGTCGAGCAATTGATAGAAAAGCACATAGTTATGAGATTATCTAGGCATGATCATGTATATAGGCATCACGTCCATAACAAGTAGACCGACTCCTGCCTGCATCTACTACTATTACTCCACACATTGATCGACTCCTGCCTGCATCTAGAGTATTAAGTTCATAAGAACAGAGTAATGCATTAAGAAAGATGACATGATGTAGAGGGATAAACTCATGCAATATGATATAAACCCCATCTTGTTATCCTCGATGGCAACAATACAATACGTGCCTTGCAACCCTTTCTATCACTGGGTAAGGACATCGCAAGATTGAACCCAAAGCTAAGCACTTCTCCCATGGCAAGAAAGATCAATCTAGTAGGCCAAACCAAACTGATAATTCGAAGAGACTTGCAAAGATAACTCAATCATACATAAAAGAATTCAGAGAAGATTCAAATATTATTCATAGATAAACTTGATCATAAACCCACAATTCATCAGATCTCGACAAACACACCGCAAAAAGAGTTTACATCGAATAGATCTCCACAAGAGAGGGGGAGAACATTGTATTGAGATCCAAAAATAGAGAAGAAACCATCTAGCTAATAACTATGGACCCGTAGGTCTGTGGTAAACTACTCACAACTCATCGGAGGGGCAAGGATATTGATGTAGAAGCCCTCCGTGGTCGATTCCCCCTCCGGCAGAGTGCCGGCGAAGGCTCCAAGATGAGATCTTGCGGATACAGAAGGTTACGGCGGTGGAAATTGTGTTTCGTGGTGCTCCTGGATGTTTTCGGGGTACGTAGGTATATATAGGAGGAAGAAGTACATCGGTGGCCGCCCGAGGGGCCTACGAGACAGGGGGCGCGCCCTACGGGGGGGGGGGGGGGGGGCTCCTATCTCGTGGCTTCCTCGGCTGCTTCTTGACTTGCACTCTAAGCCCTCTGGATCACGCTCGTTCCAAAAATCATGCCCCCGAAGGTTTCATTCCGTTTGGACTCCGTTTGATATTCCTTTTCTTCGAAATACTGAAATAGGCAAAAAAAATAGCAATATGGGCTGGGCCTCCGGTTAGTAGGTTAGTCCCAAAAATGATATAAATGTGTAAAATAAAGCCCATAAACATCCAAAAGGGGTAATATAATAGCATGGAACAATCAAAAATTATAGATACGTTGGAGACGTATCAGTTGTCATGCGCTTTTATGGTTGGATGCATAAAATCTTAATGCAAAAGAACGCCACTTTGTATTACCATTTGTATATGGACCTTTATTATGTAGTCCATCACTTTTATTTCTTCCATAACAAGATCGTATAAAGCTTATTTTCTTCACACTAATAGATCATACATATTTAGAGAGCAATTTTTATTGCTTGCACCGATGACAACTTACTTGAAGGAGCTTACTCAATCCATAGGTAGTTATGGTGGACTCTCATGGCAAAACTGGGTTTAAGGATATTTGGAAGCACAAGTAGTATCTCTACTTGGTGCAAGGAATTTGGCTAGCATGAGGGGGAAAGGCAAGCTCAACATGTTTGAATGATCCATGACAATATACTTTAACTGAGATGTGAGAAAACATAACCCATTACGTTGTCTTACCTGTCCAACATCAACTCTTTAGCATGTCATACTTAATGAGTGCTCACAATTATAAGAGATGTCTAATATAGTATATTTATATGTGAAATCTCTCTTCCTTCAATATTCTTTCATGAATTGTTCAAATGACCAATACAATGCTTGCTAACCTTCAATAAATTTACAACCTCTACTTATTAGATGTGAAGTCATTACTCCCCATGGGAAAATCAAATGAAACATAAATATAATTTTCAAATTTATGACATTCAACTCATTCAACCATTTACTCATAGGATATAAGTGAAGCACACGAGTAAATAACAAACTACTCCAATAAGATATAAGTGAAGATCAATGAGTAGCTAAATAATTATGTAACTATGTGAAGACTCTCTCTCATTAAAGAATTTCAGATATTAAGTACTTTATTCAAGCAGCAAGCAAATCAAAATAAAATGACTTTGCAAGGATAGCACAACTCATGTGAAGAAGCAAAAACTTAGGTTCAACCGATACTAACCGATAGTTGTTGAAGAAGATAGGTGGGATGCCTAACGGGGCATCCCCAAGCTTAGATGCTTGAGACTTCTTGAAATATTATATTGGGGTGCCTTGGGCATCCCCAAGCTTGAACTTTTGTGTCTCCTTAATTCCTCTCATATCATGGTTTCTCTATTTCTCAGAAGCTTCATCCACACCAAACTCAACAAGAACTCGTGAGATAAGTTAGTATAAACCAATGCAAAACCTTATCATTTTCTACTGTAAAAAATCACTAAAATTATTATTCAACATTGCATACTAAATGCCTCTGCATATTTAATACTCCTATCCTCAAATAGAATCATTAAACAAGCAAACATATGCAAACATAACAACAATCTGCCAAAACAGTACAGTCTGTAAAGAATGCAAGAGTATCAATACTTCCCTAACTCCAAAAATTATGAGAAAAATACTATGCTGTATAAGATTTATCAGATATCATTATGCAAAAAGTTTCAACATTATACCATTCTCTGACTTTTCTAGGGAATTTTTGCAACAGCGGTAAACTTTCTGTTTTCAAACAGCAACATGTATACTAGCAAAATAAGCATGGTAAAGGCTATCCTTGACATTTTTATTGAAAATAAAGATGCAAAACATTAATATAAATAACATCAAGCAAAACTAACAAAAGAAAATGACGCTCCAAGCAAAACACATATCATGTGGTGAATAAAAATATAGCTCCAAGTAAAGTTACTGATAACGAAGACGAAAGAGGGAATGCCTTCCGGGGCATCCCCAACCTTAGGCTCTTGGTTGTCCTTGAATATTACCTTGGGGGTGCCTTGGGAATCCCCAAGCTTAGGCTCTTGCCACTCCTTATTCCATAGTCCATCGAATCTTTACCCAAAACTTGAAAACTCCACAACACAAAACTCAACAAAAAACTCGTAAGCTCCGTTAGTATAAGAAAATAAAACCACCACTTAGGTACTATAATGAACTCATTATAAATTCATAATGGTGTAACATCTACTCTATTACAACCTCTCTATGGTTCATACCCTACGATACTACTCATAGATTCATCAAAATAAGCAAACAACACATAGAAAACAGAATCTGTTAAAAACAGAACAGTCTGTAGTAATCTGTATCAAACGTATACTTCTGGAACTCCAAAAAGCCTACAAATTAGGAAGTCCTAATAAATGTGTGTAAAAATCCATAGCAAAAAGAATCAGATCAGAAGCACGTTTCTGTGAATTACCAAAACTAATTTACTGGGTGTAAAAGTTTCTGATTCTCAGCAGGATCAACACAACTATCACCGTAAGCTATCCTAAAGGTCTTACTTGGCACTTTATTGAAGCAAAATATATAAAACATGATTACTACAGTATCATAATCATGTGAACACACAAAAACAGTAAGGACAAATATTGGGTTGTCTCCCAACAAGCGCTTTTCTTTAATGCCTTTCTAGCTAGGCATGATGATGGCAATGATGCTCACATAAAAGATAAGAGTTGAAACATAACGGGAGCATCATGAAGCTTATGACTAGCACATTTAAGTCTAACCCACTTCCTATGCATAGGGATTTTGTGAGCAAACAACTTATGGGAACAATAATCAACTAGCATTGGAAGGCAAAACAAGCATAACTTCAAAACTTTAAGCACATAGAGAGGAAACTTGCAATTCCTACAAGCATATGTTCCTCCCTCATAATAATTTTCAGTAGCATCATGAATGAATTTAACAATATAACCAGCATCTAAAGCATTCTTTTCATGATCTACAAGCATAGAAAATTTACTACTCTCCACATAAGCAAAATTCTTCTCATTCGGAATAGTGGGAGTATCATAAGAGACTCGAATACTAAAAATTGTTTCCACATTAAAAGAGTAATGTTCAGAAGAAGGGTAATCATAATCATGACAAGTGTTATAAATATAATCATCACTACTTTTTATAGCTTAAGTTTCATCACAATAATCATCATAAGTAGCAACTTCGTTCTCATCATAATCGATTCAAACCTCTTCCAAGATAGTGGAATCATCACTAAATAAAGTTGACACTCTTCCAAATCCACTTTCATAAATATTATAAATAGGAGGCATGCTTTCATCATAATAAATATTCTCATCAAAACTTGGGGGACAAAAAATATCATATTCATCAAACATAGCTTCCCCAAGCTTGTGGCTTTGCATATCATTAGAATCATGGATTTCAAGGAATTCATACTAACAACATTGCAATCATACTCATCATACAAAGATTTAGTACCAAACATTTTATAGACTTCTTCTTCTAGCACTTGAGCACAATTTTCCATCCCATCATTCTCACGAAAGATATCAAAAAGATGAAGCGTATGAGACAAACTTAACTCCATTATTTTGTAGTTCTATTTTATAAACTAAACTAGTGATAAAACAAGAAACAAAAAGATTCGATTGCAAGATCTAAAGATATACCTTCAAGCACTCACCTCCCCGGCAACGGCGCGAGAAAAGAGCTTGATGTCTACTACACAACCTTCTTCTTGTAGACGTTGTTTGGCCTCCAAGTGCAGAGGTTTGTAGGACAGTAGCAAATATCCCTCAAGTGGATGACCTAAGGTTTATCAATCCGTGGGAGGCGTAGGATGAAGATGGTCTCTCTCAAGCAACCCTGCAACCAAATAACAAAGAGTCTCTTGTGTCCCCAACACAACCAATACAATGGTAAATTGTATAGGTGAACTAGTTCGACGAAGAGATGGTGATACAAGTGCAATATGGATGGTAGATATAGGTTTTTGTAATCTGAAAATATAAAAACAGCAAGGTAACTAATGATAAAAGTGAGCACAAACAGTATTGCAATGGTAGGAAAAAAGGCATAGGGTTCATACTTTAACTAGTGCAAGTTCTCTCAACAATAATAACATAACTAGATCATATAACTATCCCTCAACATGCAACAAAGAGTCACTCCAAAGCCACTAATAGCGGAGAACAAACGAAGAGATTATGGTAGGGTACGAAACCACCTCAAAGTTATCCTTTCTGCTCGATCTATTCAGGAGTCCGTAGTAAAATAACACGAAGCTATTCTTTCTGTTCAATATATCATAGAGTTCATACTAGAATAACACCTTAAGACACAAATCAACCAAAACCCTAATGTCACCTAGATACTCCATTGTCACCTCAAGTATCCGTGGGTATGATTATATGATATGCATCACACAATCTCAGATTCATCTATTCAACCAACACAAAGTACTTCAAAGAGTGCCCCAAAGTTTCTACCGGAGAGTCAAGACAAAAACTAGTGCCAACCCCTATGCATAGGTTCATGGGAAGAACCCGCAAGTTGATCACCAAAACATACATCAAGTGGATCATGTGAATATCCCATTGTCACCACAGATAAACATGGCAAGACATACATCAAGTGTTCTCAAATCCTTAAAGACTCAATCCGACAAGATAACTTCAAAGGGAAAACTCAATCCATTACAAGAGAGTAGAGGGGGAGAAAAATCATAAGATCCAACTATAATAGCAAAGCTCGCGATACATCAAGATCGTGCCATAGAGAGAACACAGGAGAGAGAGAGAAATCAAACACATAGCTACTGATACATACCCTCAGCCCCGAGGGTGAACTACTCCCTCCTCGTCACGGAGAGCGCCGGGATGATGAAGATGGCCACCGGTGAGGGATCCACCCTCCGGCAGGGTGCCGGAATGGGCTCCCGAGAGGTTTTTGGTGGCTACAAAGGCTTGCGCCGGCGGAACTCCCGATCTATCTTGTTCTTTGATGGTTTTAGGGTATATGGGAATATATAGGCGAAAGAAGTCAATCGGGGGATCCTCGAGGGGCCCACGAGGGTGGAGGGCGCGCCCCCTATCTTGTGGCCTCCTCGACGCTTCCCTGGCTTGCACTCCAAGTTCCCGGGATTGCTTCTGTTCTAAAAATAACTTTTCCGAAGGTTTCATTCCGTTTGGACTCCATTTGACATTCCTTTTCTTCGACACACTGAAATAGGCAATAAAACAACAATATGGGCTGGGCCTCCAGTTAATAGGTTAGTCCCAAAAGTAATATAAAAGTGTATAATAAAGCCCGTAATCATTCAAAACAGATAATAAAATAGCTTTAATGCTTCATAAATTATAGATACGTTGGAGACGTATCACGCTCCGCCAGCTCCACCAGTGTCGCGTGCGCCTGCTCTGACCCCGCCACCCGCAACCGCGCCTGCTGGTGGCCGCAAGCAGAAGGGCCGCGGGGGTCGGGGCCGCAACGCCAACATGGCACCACGCTCTCCCGCGACAACCGTGGCCGCTCCTCCTCCATCGTGGTTCTCGGGGTACAATCCCTGGACGGTCGTTGTGCACGCTTACTCCATGCCTATTCCCCATCCTCCTCTCCAGGCATCCTCGGGCCAGAGCCGTCTTCTCGTTAGGCGCTGCTGGCCGCGCCGGCTCCCGTGGCGTATGGCAACGCTGCGGCCTACGACAGTCCTCCGAGCTACGGCGCATATGGTGGCGCCCCTCCGGTCTATGACCTGGTGCTCCTCTCTTTCCTTCATGCTACACCCTTGCCGAGCACCTACAACGGAGGCGGCGGTTGGTACATGGACACCGATGCCGCCGCTCACATGGCCTCCAACCCCGGTATCCTCTCCCGTGCCTCCCCCTATCCCTTCAACTCTCGCATCGTGGTTGGTGATGGCTCCTCTCTTCCCATCACTCATCACGGTTCATCCTCCCTTCCGTTTCCCTCTTCGTCTTTAACTCTCAATAATGTGCTTGTTTCACGTCCTTAATAAAAAACCTATGTTTTGTTAAAACTCTTACTCGTGAAAATCCTGTCACTGTTAAGTTTGACGCTCTTGGTTTCTCTGTCAAGGATGCTCGCTCTCGGAGGGTTCTGCACCGATGTGATTCCCCCGATGATCTCTACCCATGTGGTCCTACGATGAGTGGCGGCTCGGTTGCTCTTCATGCCGATGTCTTGCTTTGGCACGCTCGAGTTGGTCATCCCGGCGCCGACGCTCTTCACAAAATTTTGAGCACCTTTTCTTTTTCATGTAATAAATCGGTGGCTCATACATGTCATGCTTGCCGCATAGGAAAAACGTTCGCGTGCCGTTTCCTTCGTCTACATTAATAGCCACTTTTCCTTTTGATGTTATTCATTGTGATGTGTGGACATCTCCAGTTCCTAGTAATTCAGGCTTATCATATTATCTTGTGATTTTAGACGATTTTTCTCACTTCACTTGGACTTTTCTGCTACACCGTAAATCCGACGTCGCCTCCACCCTCCACTCCTTTTATGCTTACATCCACACCCACTTTCATCGCACCATTCCTCACCTTCAAATGGATAATGGAAAAGAATTTGATAATCTTTCCATTCGAAATCTTCTATCCACTCATGGCACAGTTTTCTGCCATACATGTCCATACACCTCCCAACAAAACGGTCGTGCCGAACGTGTCCTCTGCACCCTCAATGAGAGTGTTCTTACGCTGCTTTTCCATGCACACATGCCCGCCCGGTTTTGGCATGATGCTCTTGCCACCGCCACTCTCCTTCTCAACATCCGGCCATGCAAACCGTGATGGAGCTATACACCTTATCATCTTCTGTTCGGGTCTCCCCTATCCTATGACGATCTTCATGTCTTTGGCTGTTTGTATTACCCCAACATCACCGCCACCGCTCCACATAAGCTTGTGCCTCGGTCTCTCGCCTGTGTATTTCTCCGCTATAAACCAAACACCAAAGGATTTCGCTGATACGACCCAGTCTCTCGTCGTGTGTTCGTCTCGCGGCACGTGTACCTTGATGAGGTTGTTTTTCCCTTTGAGCAGGTTACACCGCCAACAACTCCGTCTTTGGATGATCTCCCTCGACGGCCTTGTGGAGATCTTGCGCTTCCTATGCCATGAACCCGTGCATCTCTGACGAGTCCTTCAGCGGGGCCTCCCTTGACAGCTTAGGCGGAGCCGGCCTCGCCCCTCCAGGCTTCGGTACCCGCTCCAGCTGGCCTGGTCGGCTCAGGCGGAGCTGGCTTCGCTCCTCTGGGCTTCGGCGTCAGCCCTCGCTAGCCTGGCTCAGGAGGTGTCTCGGCCGAGTCTCTACCACTCCGCCCATGTTGGTTGCGGCCTTGCCTGCCCCAATGTCGCCTGTGGCCTCGCCTGCTGACTCGTCAGCCTAGGCCGTGGTCTCTTCTCCGCCACCCGCGGCCTCACCCACGGTCATGTCGCCGTCACCCACGGTCTCCTCCGCAGACGTCTCTTCGCCACCCGCGGCCTCGCCCGCAGTCTTGACGCCGCTGTCTGCGGTCTCGCCTGAGGCCTCGACCGCCGCCTCATCCGCGGTTTCTGCCATGGCCACGCCCTCGTCCTCTTCCGTGGTTGTGCCTCCGCCTCGACGATGGGCTCAGCCCCGCCTCCGCCGCCTCATCACTCTATGGTAACAAATGCCAAAGACGGGATTCATCAACCAAACCCTCGCTATCACAATCTCAGTGTCACAGTCCTCTCTCCAGTACCGCGCTCGGTTCGTTCTGCACTAAGCGATCCGCACTGGCTTGCGGCCATGCATGCTGAGTATGATGCTCTCGTCGCCAACCGGACCTAGACGTTGGTCCCTCACCCCCTGGCGCCAACATCATCACCGGCAAGTGGGTCTTTTGGCATAAGCTTCTTCCAGATGGCTCTCTGGACAGGTACAAGGCCCGCTGGGTTGTTCGCGGTTTTGCCCAACGTGCCGGTGTCGACTTCACGGAGACCTTCTCCCCGGTCGTCAAACCTGCCACGATTCGTGTTGTTCTTCAGCTCACCGCATCTCGTCACTGGCATGTTCATTAGCTCGACATCAACAATGCTTTCCTCTATGGTCATCTTTAGGAGCGTGTTCTATGACAGTAGCCTACTGGTTTTGTTGATCCCACTCGGCCTGACGATGTTTGTCTGCTATCACGGTCTCTCTACGGTCTGAAGCAGGCGCCTCGTGCGTGGTATCAATGCATTGCAGCATTCCTCACTGCTCTCGGTTTTCGCAGCACCAGCTCCGACACGTCGCTATTTGTGCTTCATGGACCTGATCATGTCGCCATGCTTCTTCTATATGTTGACGATATAGTCATCACCACCTCTCGTGCGGACTTACTTCACGACATCATTGGCCGCCTCGGTACCGAGTTTCGGCTTAAGGACTTGCGCGCATTGCACTTATCTCTCGGCATCAATGTGCGATGTGACTCTTCCGGATTTTTTCTTCATCAAGGACAGTATGCTCTTGATCTCTTGGATCATGCTGGCATGATCGACTGCAAACCTGTTGCCACTCCTATCGAGGCCAAGCCGAAGCTCTTTACCACTGCTGGACAACCTGCCACGGATGTCGCACTCTACCGTAGTATTGTTGGTGCTCTTCAATACCACACGCTCACCAGACCAGACATTCAGTTTGCAGTGCAGCAGGTTTGCCTGCACATGCACTTGCCTTGTGATGTTCACTGGTCATTAGTCAAGCGCATTCTCCGGTACATTCGCGGCACACCTGCATTCGATCTTCGTCTTCGCGCCTCCGCCTCCACCGAGTTTGCTTACACTAATGCGGATTGGGCCGGTTGCCACAACACTCGACGATCTACGTCGGGATATTGCATCTTCTTAGGTGACTCTCTCATCTCATGGTCCTCTAAGCGGCAACCACCGTCTCCCGCTCGAGTGCTGAGGCTGAGTATCGTGCCATTGCCAACGTTGTTGCCAAGACATGTTGGTTACGTCAACTACTTGGCGAACTTCGGGTCTCGATCCCGAAAGCTATGGTGGTTTTCTGTGATAATGTTTTGGTCACCTATCTCGCGGCAAATCCGGTGCAGCATAAGCGCACCAAGCACATTGAACTTGATGTTCACTTTGTTCGCGAGAAGGCTCAGTTGGGTCAGCTCTGTGTTCTTCATGTATAGACCACCCAACAGTTTGCCTACATTATGACCAAGGGGCTTCCAACCGTTGCATTCCAGGAGTTCCGTTCCAGTCTTTGCATCGCCGACGCCGATGCTTCGACTGTGGGGCGGGGGGGGGGGGGGGTGTTGAACGTGACATATTTATATTGCTATTCCTATCTTCTCTAGCCTTGTATAGTTGACTCCTAGAGATATGGTAGGATTAGTTTCCTTGTCACGCAAGACATCCAGTGTATATATTGTGACCGACTCCTTGGAATACAATTGAGTTGCACCAAATATTCTCTCTACACACTCGGCCAAGAAATCTGCAATTGACTGAGACTTAATTACCTTTTTTGCTTCGAACTTGATATCCAGAGGAAGAAGTTCTATCGCCCACTTAGCCACTCGACCGGTTGCATCTCGATTGTTAAAAATGTCTGACAGTGGAGCATCACTAACGACTGAAACTGAGTGGTCTGCGAAGTAATGTGCGACTTTCTTCATGGTCAAATAAATTCCATAGAGAAGCTTCTGGTAATGCGGGTACCTTTGCTTGGACGGAGTCAAAACTTCAGAAATGTAATACACTTAGCGTTGAACTTTATAGGCTTCGCCTTCTTCCTCCCACTCGACCGTGAGCACTGTGCTGACAACCTGTCTAGTGGCTGCAATATATAACAACAGAGGTTCTTCGCCGACTGGGGCAGCAAGCACTGGCTGGGTGGAAAGCAGGGCTTTGAGCTCTACAAACACTGCTTCGGCTTCAGGGGTCCACTCGAATGTATCAGACTTTTTCATCAGTCGGTAAAGAGGCAATTCCTTTTCACCTAGGAGAGAAATGAATCGACTCAATGCATCCAAACAACCCGTAAGCTTCTGAACATCATGCACACGCACAAGGCGTTTCATTCGGAGAATTGCTCCAATCTTTTCTGGGTTTGCATCGATTCCTTGTTCGGAAACGAGAAGACCGAGCAACCTCCCTCTTGGGACTCCGAATGTACACTTGGATGGATTAAGCTTGACGTCATATCTTCTTAGGTTGGCAAAGGTTTCAGCAAGGTCAGCCAGCAGGTCAGAACTCTTGCGTGACTTGACCATGATATCGTCCATGTATGCTTCCACATTCTGACTGATTTGAGTGAGCAGGCACTTCTGGATCATGCGCATGAATGTGGCTCCAGCATTCCTCAGACCAAAAGGCATGGTAACATAGCAAAAACACCCGAATGGGGTGATGAAGGCCGTTTTTATTTCATCGGGTCCATACAGTCGGATCTGATGGTACCCGGAATATCCATCCAAAAAGGACAAACGCTCAAACCCCGCAGTCGAGTCGATAATCTGATCGATGCGCGGGAGAGGAAAACGATCTTTCGGGCAGGCCCAATTGATATGCTTGAAGTTGATGCACATAAAAAGTGAATCATCTTTCTTAGGGACTATGACGACGTTGGCGAGCCACTCGGAGTGGTAAATCTCACGGATGAACTCAGCTGCCAAGAACCGAGCCACTTCTTCGCCAATCGCCTTCCTTTTTTCCACAACGGACCGTCGGAGATGTTCTTTCACTAGTTTTGCTTTTGGGTCGACACGTAATTGGTGCTCAGCCAGTCCCCTGGGTACACCTGGCATGTCTGATGGTTTCCATGCAAAGATGTCCCTGTTCTCACAGAGGAACTGTATGAGCGCGACTTCCTATTTGCTGTTGAGTGTTGTTGAGATGTGGGTCGGAGCTGTAGTGGGGTCTTCTAGGTGGATATGAACATGCTTTGTCTCACCGGCCGACTGAAACACAGACTTTGAGGCGGGTTTCTTGGACTGCAACAAATCACTTGGATCTGCATTTTTCTGGTATTTCTCCATCTCCACTGCTGCCATCTGCTCATCAGCAATCTTTGAGCCTTTCTGAAGGCATTCTTCTGCTCTCCGCATATTTCCCATGACTGTGATCACACCTCTGGGACCAGGCATCTTCAACTTGAGATATACGTAACATGGTCGGGCCATGAAACGAGCATATGCAGGCCTGCCTGGAATGGCATGATAAGCACTGTGGAAATCCACCACCTCAAACGTCAATTTTTCCTTGCGGTAATTCTTGGAATCACTGAAAACCACATCAAGAGTAATATGTCCGAGTGACTTTGCCTTTTTTTTTCCAGGAATGACACCGTGGAATTGCATATTACTCTCACCGAGTTTGGACATCAGAATGCCCATCCCTTGGAGGGTCTCACCATACTGAATGTTTAATCCACTGCCGACATCCGTAAGGACTTTAGTCAGTCGGGTGCCCCCAACGACTGGGTCGACCACCAGCGCTTGCCGTCCAGGAGTAGCAACGTGCGCTGGGTGATCTGACTGGTCGAATGTAATAGGAGTCTTCGACCACCTTAAGTCCGTCGTAGTTGCTGGAGCAACCATATTCACTTCCCTGTTAAGGGCTTTCAGTCAACTTTTGCTCTCTACGTTAGTAAAAATAATCAAGATAGCATTGACCTTAGGGTAACCATCATCTTCCTCTTTTTCCTCATCCTTATCAAATTCTTTCCCACTAGGCTGATCCTCTCAGAAACTCTGAATCAGGAGTCGACACTGCCGAGTGGTATGTTTGGTTTGAATCAAGTTACCCTCTTCGTATTTCTTTGTGTGAATGTAACATGGCAAATCCAGAACGTCCTGGCCTGATTGATCCTTCACCTTCTTGGGTTTCCACTGCGGTTTGGGTTTTCCTTTAAATTTCCCTTGTGCATTCAGGACTGCAGTTGTCGTGGTACTAAGACTGACAGTAGAATGGGGGATAGGTATGGAGAGGCAAGATCCTAGCTATGGAGTAGTTGTATACGCAAGAGATTTACGAGTTCAGGCCCTTCTCGGAGGAAGTAACAGCCCTACGTCTCGGAGCCCGGAGGCGGTCGACTGGATTATAAGCGTATGAGTTATAGGGGTGTGAACCCTTCTGCCAGTGGAGGGGAGTGGCTTATATAGTGTCTGCCAGCACCCCAGCCAGCTCATGCAGCGGGGGGTTTAAAGTACATTAAGGCCAGGCGTTACCTGTAAGGCCTTACATAAAGTGTCATCATGGCCATAAAGACTACTTAATTACAGTCCATTTGGATACAGAGTGGCTCTTGATCTCCTAGTGGTCGAGTGAGTCTTCATGGTCGAGTGTCTTCAAGTCTGTCGAGTGGAATCCTTCTTGGTCGACTGGAAGGCAGCTTCCCATAAAGATGTCCTTGGGGAGGGTACCTTGGACAGGTCCATGACCCTACCCTAGGTACATGACTTCGTCATTAGCCCCCGAATGGATCAAGGTTTGAGTGAGGAAGGAGTTGATAATTTTTCCGACCTGTTTTCCATGTTCTGAGTATGTCACATTCTGGATCAATGACTTATTTTAGCGATGACATCAACTTTTCTTTCAGTCGCCTTGATCCATTCTTTTCCTCTGTCGAGTGAACTTTTGAACTTGGTGGATTTCCAAGCGACGGATCGTAGGAAATCTACCGTCTGACAGGTTGCTCTGCTGTTAGCGGATTTAGTGGGATCCGAATTTTGGGAAGCGCGCGAAGCGGAGAGGACCGCGGTACTCGGATGGGATAAGGCGAAGACGCCTCGATTTCCGTGCCACCTTTTTTGCCACGTATCGCGCGCGCGACTATTTCCGGATTTGACAGGATCGCCCGGGCCTACCTGTCAGCCACTCAGAAGTGTCCTTATATAAGGTGCCGGACGGGTTTTTTTTTGAACAGTGCGTCTCCATTCCCCTCTCCACATTCCTCAACCTCGCCCGCTGCACCCGCTTTTACCTCCGCCCATCGACTCCTCGCACGCCTCGCCGGCGACGATGGTGAAGGAGAAGACGGCGGCCTTGGAGCGAGCGAAGAAGGCGACAGCGACAGCGAAAGCAAAAGGGAGAGCGACCAGTCGGGGTGGATCTTCGTCGCGGTCCCGCCTGCCGCAAGGTTGGGTCCAAGGAGATTGGATCCGCTCGACCATCACCCAGAGGGATCTCGACGATCTGGCCAATGAGGGACTGATCTCCCATGGGTCAGCAAGACTTCCGGGGACCGAGTGGCAACTGCAGCCACTGGAGGGTAAGTGTGTTCTCTTAGCCACTCATGTAGATCACGGATTCTCTCTGCCACCGAATCTTTTCTTCCGAGGGTTTCTGAACTTCTTTGGGGCACAACTCCACCACTTCACTCCCAATTCCATTGCCTATCTCGCCGCTTTCGTGGCTCTGTGCGAAAACTTCCTGGGTTGTCGGTCTCACTGGGGTCTCTTTAAGCACATATTCACTTGTCGCTCTCAGACGGTGAAAAAGGCGAGTCCGGATGATGAGAGGACCAAGGTAATCTAGATGTGTGGGGGTCTTGGGATCCAAATGAGGAGTAAGAGTGCTTTTCCAGCCATGACCCTTACCGAGTCGGTTAGAGGGTGGCAGTCGACCTGGTTCTACTGCCAAGACGAGTCGATGACGGGGCAGTCGACTGGTCTCCCTCCGTTCTCCATGGACCGAGTGAACAAGCCATCTTCCCTGAAGGTACTCCCGGAAGGAAAGGCTCAAGTTAAAATGTTGATGGAGCGTGTAGTTCAACTCATTCGCGACGGTGTCACTGGCATGGATCTTTTGGAGGTTTTTCTTCGACAGCGCATTCAGCCACTCCAGTACCGAGGCCACCCGATGTGGTTGTACTCTGGTACTGAGGACACCACTCGGGTCCACCCAGAGGAGGTCGACGATGCCACGCTGGAGAGGTGGATGACTGCCATCACGGGGAACAAGGACAACCCTCGTGGGGCTAGGAGGATCCCACCACTCGACCAGTCTTATGAACTAGACACGGTATGACCACTTATCCCTGGTTGTGATCCTATTTCATTCATTCTATTTCACTGCAAATCGGTCGATTGACTGTTGTCTTGCTTTGTTGTCTTCCAGGCTACCACTGAGTTGTATTCGATGCCCAACGGGGTGCAGGCACCGACTGAGGAGGAGGAAGGAAGTGGAGGTGAAAGTCAAGAAGAGTGGGGATCGGATGGTGATGAGGGTGATGAAGATGCTGGCTCCAACGAGGAAGAGGAGGAGGAAGAGGAGGAAGTCGCGCCTCCTCGTTCCGAGAGGAGATCCAAACTTGTCCATGATCCTGCAGTCAAGCGTGGAAAAGGAGTCGCGCCTGTTGTTCAGTCAACCAAGCGTCCTCGGGCGACCTCTCCGGTGCCGACTGAAAAAGCGCCAAAGTAATCTCGAGTGGCGCCGTCAAAGCCGACGAAGGCCTTGCCGAAGATGAAGATGGTGATTCCCACTATTTCTGGGTAATGACATAACTTGCGTCTCTTTCTTTCTCATGGATTTACTCTTGGTCGATTCGTTAGCTGATTGACTGAATTCTAAAACTGTAGTGCTGCTACTTCTGATACCTCGACCAGACCTGAAGACCATGAAATGGAAGATGCTGTCACTTCAAAACCTGGTACGACCTTTGTAGCTCCGTCTTCAGCCGGTTGGATCTTTGTCTTTGTCTTTGACTACGACGATGACGAGGAACCACTGAGGCAGAGGAGGAATAGGAAAGCATCTGCTGGCAAGGCGACTCAGGACGTGTCAGCACCCGAGACGTTGGTTGTGGGGGGGGGGGGGACAGCGTCACTCGTCCTACCGTATCCTTTGCGGTGCCGCTGACGAGTGCTCGCCCTTCGTCGTCTAGTGCTGCTCAGCCTTCACTTTTCTCGACCCACCACGTCCCAGAAGACCAAGCAAGCGCTGCTAAAGAAGCAATACGCCAGGCAGGGGTCATGATGGAGCAAGTGAAGGCGATCCGAGATGCCAGTCAGGCGGCTTATGACGCCAGTTCTGCTCTTCAAAGCAATGTTCAGGTTAGTTGATCACTGCCTATTTTGTTAGGATATGATACCTGAAAATCTTTCTTTCTGAAAATCTTAGTGTCTGTCGTACACCCACTGGGTGTGTCGATTGAAATTCTGTATTGGTGGGGGCACGCTGAGTGCACCCACTGGGTGTAGTCCCCAAGGCTATGGTGGACTGCTGGCAGTCGACCATAGTCTTTATGTCTTAAGCTTTTTCTTTACTCGATCAGGTCGAATGGAATCATAGACCGGTGGGGGCACGCTGAGTGCACCCACTGGGTGTAGTCCCCGAGACTGTGGTCGACTGCTGGCAGTCGACTACAGTCTGAAGAACACCTCTCTCTCTTTTTTTTGTGGCTATCTGCTGGTGATTAGCCTTTCTGTCTTTTTTGGTCGACTGGTCGACTCTAGCTGATAGAACTAGTGGGGGCACGCTGAGTGCACTCACTGGGTGTAGTCCCCGAGACTACGGTCGAATGTTTATATTCGGCTGTAGTCTTAGAAATGCTATGATTTTTTCTTAGTCACTCGGAAGTGACGTGTCTTTGACATCTATCGATTAGTTCTTCGCAGAAATCTTGTGAGCTTGCAGCTCGTTATACTGAGTTGGAGAACAAGCATATCCAGCTTGAACTTGATCTGAAACTTGTCCAGGAGAATGCACGAAGGCAAAGGAGGAGGCAAAAGGTATGTTTGGTGAGAACCTTGACGACTGCCTTTGTTTCTTGTTTTATTCCCGAGTCTGATCTCACTGTGATTTTGCAGATAAACCGAGGGATTCTCTGAAGAAGAAGGATCTTGACCTCGCTGAGGCGCAGAAAGCAGCTTCAGAGAAAACCAAGCTCGCAGAAGAAAAGATGGCCTCAATGACCAAGCTTGAAGAGGAGAATACCAATCTGAAAGCTGCTCTTGATGCGGCCAACAAAGATGTCAGTTGACTGAAGAATGACAAGATTACTTTGAGTGACAAGGCCAGTGAATTGGCGGGAAAGAGGAATGATCTGAAGGCTTATTTGGGAGGACTCGCGAAGAAGTTATTCCTCATGCTCGAAGGTAATCCTTTGTATCAGACGGGTCTTTTTATTATGATCTTGTCATCAAACTGCTGTCTTAACTTTGGGGTTGTATCTGTAGAGTTCTGCCAGAATTTTGAAGAGGAGACTGGTCGACTGGAGACGAGCCTAGATCCCATCAACTCTCCTGTGAAGGACGAAGCCGCCATGAATGTGCTCCGACTTGAGTCTCGCATTGCTGCTGTTGTCGACTATCTCGCAAGGCTGAAGGTCGCAATTTCCCGCATCGACACAACACTCTGGCCAGGAGAAACACTTCAGAATGACCTCGAGTCTCTGATGACTCGACTGAACGACGTTCCAAGTCGAGTGCAAGAATGGAAGAAGTCTTCTGCCAGGTGTGGTGCGGACGTTGCCCTATCTCTGGCCCGTGTTCACTGCAAGGAAGCACGAGAGGACAAGCTGGCAGCTCTCAAGGTGGCCAATACCAAGAAGGATGATTTTCTATCCTTCATGGAGACCTTCATCGCCGCTGCCACTCGGATCGCAGATGGAATCGACCTGGACGAATTCGTTGCGCCTTCCAGCCCTCCACAGGAGGGGTAAAAAACTTCTATGCTTGATACTTTAAATTTGCCTCGGTATGCCGAGTGGTTTTTGTAAACGATAAACTTTAACGGGCTTAGCGCCTGAGCACTTATGGTTCCGTAAGACATTATCTGAACTTGGATTTGACGTTGAATATGTTTGCATCTGGTTTGAGGTATCTTTTGCAGGCTAGGATGAAGCACTTATTGCAATCGACTTATTCCTCAACACCTTTAGGCGAGCACTGGGCTGCAGCTAAGCCTCCGAGTGGGAGGTCTGCTCTCTACTCGGTAGGATTTTCAAAAACTTAGGTGAGCACTGGGCTGCAGCTAAGCCCCCGAGTGGGAGGTTTGCTCTCCACTCGGTAGGATTTTCAAAAACTTAGGCGAGCACTGGGCTGCAGCTAAGCCCCCGAGTAGGAGGTCTGCTCTCCACTCGGTAGGATTTTCAAAAACTTAGGCGAGCACAGGGCTGCAGCTAAGCCCCCGAGTGGGAGTTCTGCTCTCCACTCGGTAGGATTTTCAAAAACTTAGGCGAGCACTGGGCTGCAGCTAAGCCCCCGAGTGGGAGGTTTGCTCTCCACTCGGAAGGATTTTTGCGGCATACCTCCGAAGAAGAAGGCATCAATCGACCTGCACCTCGTCTTCCTTGCAGAGCGCACATTATACTTGTGGCGTAGCTCAGAAGGAGAAGTAGCAGTCGACCTGTACCTCATCCTCTTTGCGGAGAGCACATTATACTTGTGGCATAGCTCGGAAGAGGAGAGCAGCAGTCGACCTGCACCTCGTCTTCCTTGCGGAGCGCACGTTATGCTTGTACTTAGGCGAGCGCTATGCTGCAGCTAAGCCCCCGAGTGGGAGGCTGGCTCACCACTCGGTAGGATTTCGTTGAAACTTAGGCGAGTACTTGGACTGCAGCTAAGCCTCCGTGTGGGAGGCTGGCTCACCACTCGGTAGGATTTTATTTAAACTTAGGCGAGTACTTGGACTGCAGCTAAGCCTCTGAGTGGGAGGCTGGCTCACCACTCGGTAGGATTTTATTTAAACTTAGGCGAGTACTTGGACTGCAGCTAAGCCCCCAAGTGGGAGACTGGCTCGCCACTTGGTAGGATTTTATTGAACTTAGGCGAAATGAATTCGCGGCTAAGCCTCCGATTGAGAGGCTGGCTCACCACTCGGTAGGATTTTTACAAACTTAGGCGAAACGGATTCGCAGCTAAGCCACCCACTGGGGGGGATTTTATTGAACAAACAAAAGTAACAACAATCACTGGGAAAATTATAACACTATTGTCTTTGAAAAATGAACTACGGAAGTACTTTTATTACATTTCCGAGTGCATACTTAAGTGTAAAAGGGGCGGAGCAGCTCCGCGTTCCAAGCTCGGGGCTCGTCGATCTGGTGCTCGACATTGTAAAGACGATGCTCCATTGTGGAGAACCTTGGTGACGATGAAGGGGCCTTCCCAAGAAGGAGCGAGCTTGTGTGGTTTCTGCTGATCCACTCGGAGAACCAAATCTCCTTCCTGGAAGGCTTGACTCCTCACGTTTTTGGCGTGGAAGCGACGCAAGTCCTGCTGGTAAATGGTCGATCGGATCAAAGCCATCTCCCTTTCTTCCTCTAGAAGATCGACTGCGTCCTGCCGGGCTTGTTCTGCTTCAGCTTCGGTGTAGAGCTCGACTCGGGGAGCGTTGTGAAGCAGGTCAGTCAGCAAAACCGCTTCAGCTCCGTAGACCAAGAAGAACGGAGTTCTCCCAGTCGACCGGTTAGGCGTGGTCCTTAACCCCCAAAGCACTAACGGAAGCTCGTCGACCCATGCACCAGCTGCGTGCTTGAGATCACACATCAATCGGGGTTTCAACCCTTTGAGAATCAAGCCATTTGCTCGTTCTGCCTGTCCATTCGACTGAGGATGAGCGACTGAAGCATAGTCGACTCGTGTGCCCTGAGATGTGCGGATCGCTCTGAATTCCTCGGAATTGAAGTTTGACCCGTTGTCAGTGATGATGCTGTGTGGGACTCCATATCTGAATATCAACTCTCTGATGAAGCTGACAGCAGTGTCGGCATCAAGGTTCTTGATGGGTCTAGCCTCGATCCACTTGGTGAACTTGTCGACTGCTACTAGCACATGGGTGAAACCGCTTCTGCCTGTTCTCAGAGGTCCAACCATATCCAATCCTCATACAGCGAAGGGCCAGACGAGTGGTATGGTCTTTAAAGCTGAGGCGGGCTTGTGTGACATATTGGAGTAAATTTGACATCCTTCACACTTGTCGACTATCTCCTTTGCCATTTCATTCGCTCTTGGCCAGTAAAATCCGGCTCGGTATGCTTTGGCTACAATGGTCCGAGAGGATGCATGATGGCCACAGGTCCCCGAGTGGATGTCGTCAAGGATTATTCGACCTTCTTCTGGCGTTACGCATTTCTGACCAACTCCAGTCGCGCTTTCTCTGTACAACTGTCCCCTTATCACGGTAAAGGCTTTAGATCGGCGGACGATCTGTCGAGCCTCTTCTTCATCCTCTGGGAGCTCTTTCCTTAAGATATACGCGATATACGACACTGTCCAATCGGGAGTGATCACCAACACTTCCATGATCAGGTCGACCACTGCTGGAACTTCAACTACAGTCGGATCCATGACACTTTTAGGCTGCGGAGCTTCTTCGGTAAAAGGATCTTCCTTAACTGATGGGGTATGGATATGCTCCAGGAACACATCACCGGGAATGGCTTCTCTCTTGGAACCTATCTTCGCCAAATCATCAGCCGCTTGGTTCTTCAGTCGGGGTATATGGTGGAGCTCTAACCCTTCGAATTTCTTTTCAAGCTTTCTCACTGCATTGCAGTATCCAGTCATGGCTGGGCTTCTAACGTCCCACTCCTTCATCACCTGATTGACCACCAAATCTGAGTCGCCATAAACCATAAGGCGACGGACGCCGAGTGAAATGGCCATGCGCAACCCATATAAAAGTGCCTCATATTCTGCTTCATTGTTGGAGGAATCAAAGTGAATCTGGAGCACATATTTGAGCTTATCTCCTCTGGGCGAAACCAAAACTACCCCAGCACCAGAACCATTTAACATCTTAGAGCTGTCAAAGAACATGGTCCAGTGTTCCGAGTGAACTTGAGTCGGCTGCTGTTGTTCAATCCACTCAGCAAGGAAATCTGCTATTGCTTGGGACTTAATGGCTTTCTTTGCCTCAAACTTGATATCAAGGGGAAGGAGTTCAATCGCCCATTTCGCCACTCGACCAGTTGCATCTCTGTTGTGCAGAATCTCTGACAGTGGGGCGTCGCTGACGACTGTAATGGAATGATCAGAGAAATAATGAGCAACCTTCTTCGTGGTCATTTAGATCCCATACACAAGCTTCTGATAATGAGGGTATCTTTGCTTCGATGGGGTCAAAACTTCGGAAAGATAATAAACTGGGCGCTGAACTTTGAAGGCTTTCCCTTCTTCTTCCCGCTCGACCGTAAGTACTGTACTGACAACTTGTCCTGTGGCTGCAATGTAAAGCAACAGAGGCTCTTTGCTGATTGGAGCAGCAAGCACCGGCTGGGTGGAGAGCAGAGCTTTTAGCTCGGCAAATGCTGCATCAGCTTCTGGAGTCCACTCGAACTTCTCTGACTTCTTCATCAGTCGATAAAGAGGCAATGCCTTTTCACCAAGGCGAGAGATGAATCAACTTAACACGGCCAAGCATCCAGTAAGCTTCTGGACATCGTGCCCACGCACAGGCGTTTCATTCGGAGTATGGTGCCAACTTTTTCTGGGTTAGCGTCGATTCCTCGTTCTGAAACGAGAAAACCGAGTAACTTTCCACCAGGAACTCCGAATGTGCACTTTGATGGATTAAGCTTGATATCATACCTCCTGAGATTGGCAAATGTTTCAGCGAGGTCAGTCAACAGATCGGAACTCTTTCCTGACTTGACCAAAATATCATCCATGTATGCTTCCACATTCCGACTGATTTGAGTGAGTAAACACTTTTGAATCATCCTCATGAATGTGGCTCTGGCATTCTTGAGACCAAATGGCATGGTGACATAGCAGAAGCACCCGCATGGAGTGATGAAAGCTGTTTTGATCTCGTGGGGTCCATACAGACGGATCTGATGGTACCCGGAATAGATGTCTAAAAAAGACAATCTCTCACATCCCGCAGTCGAGTCGACAATTTGGTCGATGCACATGCGAAGTGACTTGTTCTTCTTGGGGACCATGACAACATTGGCGATCCACTCGGAGTGGTATATCTCTCGGATAAACTCTGCTGCCAGGAGTCGAGCCACCTCCTCGCCAATGGCCTTTCTCTTCTGGACGGCGGACCGTCGAAGATGTTCTTTGACAGGTTTTGCTTTTGGGTCAACTCGTAAATGATGTTTAGCCAGCCCCCTGGGAACACCCGGCATGTCAGCAGGCTTCCATGCAAAGATGTCCCAGTTCTCACGGAGGAACTGGATGAGCGCTTCTTCCTATTTAGAGTCGAGTGTTGTGGAAATATGAGTCGGAGCCGCACTGGGGTCGGTCGGGTGAATGTGAACAGGCTTCGTCTCACCAGACGACTGGAACGCTGTCTCTGTGGCGGGCTTCTTGGCCCGCAATAAATCACTCGGATCTGCATTTTTCTTATATTCCTCTAGCTCTACCACTGTTATCTGGGAATCGACAATCTTTGAGCCTTTCTGAAAACACTCTTCTGCCTTTTTCCGATTGCCAGTGATGGTGATCACGCCTTTGGGGCCAGGCATCTTCAGTTTGAGGTACACGTAACATGGTCGAGCCATGAACCGTGCATAAGCTGGTCTCCCCAAAATAGCGTGATAAGCGCTCTAGAAATCCACAACTTCAAACGTCAGCTTCTCTTTGCGGAAATGCTTCGAGTCGCCGAACACCACATCTAGAGCTATTTGGACGAGTGACTCAGCCTTCTTTCCAGGAATGACTCCATGAAAACTCATGTTGCTGGAGCTGAGTCTGGACATCGGAATGCCCATTCCCTTTAGCGTCTCCGCATACAACATATTCAGTCCACTGCCACCATCCATCAGCACCTTAGTCAGTCGAGTGCCTTCGACGACTGGGTCGACCACCAAAGCTTGCCTCCCAGGGGTGGCTATGTGAGTCGGATGATCGGACTAGTCGAACGTAATGGAAGTTTGAGACCATCTCAGATAGCTTGGTGTCGCTGGAGCGACCATATTTACCTCACGGTTGATAACTTTCAATCGACTTTTGCTCTCCACATCAGCAAAAATCATCAGGGTGGAATTGACATGAGGGTATCCTTCATCACTGTCTTCTTTGTCCTCAGCCTTATCCATCTCCTTTTCCTTGTCCTTGGGCTGTTTTCCTTAAAACTGCTGGATTAAGAGCCAGCACTGGCGAGTGGTATGTTTCGGGTAGATGAAGTTACCCTCTTCATCTTTCTTCATGTGGATGTGACACGGCAAATCTATCACGTCGTTTCCTTCCTTATCCTTTACCTTCTTGGGATTCCATGATCCTTTGGGCTTCCCTTTGAATTTGCCCTGAGTCACGGCCAGAGCCTCTCCAGGAGCAACTGGCTCGGCTTTCCGCTTCTGCTTCTGACTGGAGTTTCCTTTTTCCGACTGGCTTGGCTTGTACTTGCCACTCCGGAGTCGATCCTCTTCTTCACCATTGGCGTATTTGGTGGCAATCTCCATCATTCGACTCAGGGTCATATCCCCGGTCCGACCAAACTTCAAACTTAACTCTCTGTTCTTAACACCATCCTTTAAGGCACAGACCGCTTGATGATCAGATACATTCTCCACTGTATGATGCAAGGTGATCCATCTCTGGATGTAATCTCTCAGGGTCTCATTCGACTTTTGCACGCAGACCTGCAGCTCTATCAGTCCTGCTGGTCGCTTGCAAGTTCCCTCAAATGTCCTGACGAACACTCGGGAAAGATCTTCCCAAGTGTAAATGCTGCTAGGAGCTAACTGATTCAACCAGGCCCTGGCCGAACCCTCCAACATGAGTGGTAAGTGCTTCATGGCCACCTCATCATTGCCACCGCCAATCTGTACAGCCACTCGGTAGTCTTCGAGCCAGGTTTCGGGCTTGGACTCACCAGTGAATTTACTTACCCCAGTCGCCAACCTGAAGTTGGGAGGTATCACTGCGGCTCTGATGGCTCTGCTAAAACATTCCGGACCTGAAACATGGAGTCGGCTGCTAGTGGGCGCATCTCTGTCGTGGCCACCTCGATGAGCTCTGTTCCGATCGACCAAACCTTGCACGATGATGGATCTCGCGTCAAAGCCTAGTTCCCTGGGGTCGACCGGAGCTCTTCGTCCAACACTAAGCTGGCGCCTGTCATCTTGCTACCGAGGGGCGTAAGACCCACCCCTTGGGGGAGGAGTGGGCACTCGACGCCGATCATCACAATCGAATCGGTCATCATACTGGTCCCGTCGACCTCCACGTCCCTCACGCCGCAGAGGCGATCTTGGGCTATGAGCTAACTGGACTGTATTCGCAGCGACGAATCGACTGTGAATCCTATTGCGTGACTGTGACACAGCTGAATACTGATCTCCTGCTGTCCGGAGCAAATCCAGGATCTGCATCAAGCCTCTGCCAGCCTCCGACTGAGAGGGCTGAATTGACTCTGCTATACGGGCTGCAGTTGCTAGATTCTGAATCGGGGTTCGATATACCTGAGTTGGTTGCGGAAAGAGTTGACGTCGACTGGAGTCGGATACTCGTTTCCGCGCACGTTCGTCGAGTGCTCGCTGGAGGTTCTCCAGTCGGCTGCATTCAGCCAAGTTGGCCAAACGCGCCTCCTCCAAGACACGAGCCTCGGGAGTTTCTCCTGCGATGGGAGTATGCAGGGCATCCATGTTCCGGCGGCGAAGATCTTCCCTTTGCAGAGAAGTGAGTGGCTCGGGTTGATATTCCTCGTGGACCTGACCGGGGTCGCCTCCGCCGTCCATCCCGTCAGTGCGGCGGAAGTCGGGAGGACTACGCGGTCCATTGACCATCAGAACCTCCGCCGCTGGATCACTGTTGTCGCACTCGGATGCAGTCTCTACGGAGCTAGTCGACAGATCGAACAGGCCGTAGAGAGATTCGTCGGGCTTGATTGCCACGACTTGGGTGGTGGCCGATTGGTGAGCCACTGCGTGTCTCACCCACCGCTGGAGCCTCGACCGACCAGAGCGCTTGCGCTGGCGGGAGATAGGGAGGGAGGGCGACACAGGAGTCGACCGATACGGAGTCGACGGTTGCCGCAGCAGGACGCCGCGGACACACGCACGAAAGTGCGTCGCCCCGCGGAAGGGAAGTGCGTCAATGTCGAGCGGAGCCTCCTGGAGCCAAGCAGAGTCGTCGGCGACGAACGTGAGCGCGCCGAGACGGATCTCGCGGCCCTCGACCAGAACTCCGCCAGAAACCATGATGAAGGCGATCGGAACAAATGCAACTTCTCCAATAAGTCGCTAAGACACCCGCCCCAAGGTGGGCGCCAATTGTCGTGGTACTAAGACTGACAGTAGAATGGGGGTAGGTATGGAGAGGCAAGATCCTAGCTATGGAGTAGTTGTATACGCAAGAGATTTACAAGTTCAGGCCCTTCTCGGAGGAAGTAACAGCCCTACGTCTCGGAGCCCGGAGGCGGTCGACTGGATTATAAGTGTATGAGTTACAGGGGTGCGAACCCTTCTGCCAGTGGAGGGGGGTGGCTTATATAGTGTCTGCCAGCACCCCAGCCAGCCCACGCAGCGGGGGGTTTAAAGTACATTAAGGCCAGGCGTTACCTGTAACGCCTTACATAAAGTGTCATCATGGCCATAAAGACTACTTAATTACAGACTGTTTGGATACAAAGTGGCTCTTGATCTCCTAGTGGTCGAGTGAGTCTTCATGGTCGAGTGTCTTCGAGTCTGTCGAGTGGAATCCTGCTTGGTCGACTGGAAGGCAGCTTCCCATAAAGATGTCCTTGCGGAGGGTACCTTGGATAGGTCGATGACTCTACCCTAGGTACATGACTTCGTCAGCAGCCTCAGCAGGACCTATAGGTTCAGCTTTATGTTTTTGCTTCCGATTGGAATTTTCGGCTCCGGTGTCCTGATCGACTAGTTTTCCCTTGCCATTGCAGAGTCGGTCTTCCTCTTCGCCATTAGCATACAGAGTGGCTATTTCCATCATTCTGCTCAGAGTCATGTCTCTGGAATGACCGAACTTCAGGATGAGCTCTCTGTATCAGACACCCTCCTTGAATGCGCAAACCGCCTGGTGATCTGACATATTTTCCACCACATGATGAAGGGTAGTCCATCTCTGGATGAAGTCTCTCAAAGTTTCATTCGGCGTCTGAACATAGTCCTGCAATTCAGTCAGCCCAGCAGGTCGCTTGCAGGTGCCCTCGAATGTTTTGATGAACACTCGGGCCAAGTCATCCCAACAGAAAATACTTCCAGGGACCAACTGATTCAACCAAGCTCTGGCCGAACCCTCAAGCATCAGGGGGAGGTGCTTCATGGCTACATCATCATTGCCTCCACCAATCTGCACAGCCACTCGGTAATTTTCTAGCCAAGTGTCTGGCTTTGACTCGCCGGTGAACTTGTTCACGCCCGTAGCCAACCTGAAGTTGGGAGGGATCTCAACAGATCAGATGGCCATACTGAAAAAATCGAGCCCAGAAAAAAAATGCTCTGTTTCCAATCGGACGGTCTCTGTCTTGTCCTTCTCTGTTTGCTCAGCCTTTGTCAACCAAACCTTGCACAAGGAGTGACCTCGCATCGAACCCAGGCTCCCTTGGGTCGACTAGGCTCTCTGCTCGTCACCATATGGGCGCCTGTCGTCATACCGCCGGGGTGTGTACAACCCGCCCCTCGGAAGGGGCGCATGCACTTGACGATGGTCATCATGGGGATATCGATGATCATACTGCCCGTGGCCCCGCCGTAGGTACCAATCCTGGCGGTGACCACGATCCTCATGCCACAGAGGTGACCTCGGACTATGCGCCGATTGAACTATGTCTGCAACCACAGACCTGCTATGAATTCTTTTGTGCGACTAGGAGACAGTAGAGTTCTGTTCCCTAGCAGCTCGAAGCAACGCTCAGATCTGCAGCAAACCTCTACCAGCTTCTAAGCATGATGGCTGAATTGACTCTGCTATGCGTGCTGCTGCTGCAAGATTTTGGATCGGAGTACGGTATACCTGATGTTCAGTCGGAAACAACAGTCGTGCACGTCGACTGGATTCAGTGATCCCTGACGAGCACGTTCGTCGAGTGCCTTCTGCAGATTTTCCAAATGCGTATGCTCAGCCAAGGTGGCCTAGCGCGCCGCCTCCAAGGCCCGAGCCTCCGAGGTCTCCCTAATGATGGGGGTCTGGAGCGCCTGGACGTTGCGACGATGCAGCTCCTCCCCCTGCTCCACAGTGAGGGCTTCGGGAATGTACTCATCATGATCATGCGATGGGCCACCGCTACCGCCGTTGCGACGAAATTCGGGCGGACTGCACTGGGAGTCGACCATGAGGACTTTTGTCGCTGGATCGTTGCCTTCGCACTCAGAAAGCGAATCCGAGTGACCAATCAACAGATCGAACAGATCGTAAAGGGATTCATCGAGCTCGGTTGCCATGACTTTAGGGGTGGTCGATTGACGAGTCATCGCCTGCTTCACCCACCGTTGGAGCCACGAACGGCCGGACCGCTTGGGACGGCGGACGGTGCAGAGTGATGACGCCACGGGAGCCGACCGATACTGGGCCGAGGGCTGATGCAGAAGGACACCATAGGCACTCGCACGGGAGTGCGCCGCCCCGCGGACAGGGAGGGCCTCGATGTCAAGGGGAGCTTCCTGGAGCCAGGCGGAGTCGTCGGCGATGAAGACGAGCACGTCGAGATGGACCTCGTGGCCCAAAGCCAAACCACCACTCGAAACCATGTTGATGGGGAACGAATTTGCAACCTCACCGGAAGTCGCTCAGACGCCTGCCCAATGGTGGGCGCCAACTGTCGTGGGAGAAAGTCTGACAGTAAGAGTAGGGGGTACGTAGGAGGAGGCAAGGTCCTAGCTACGGTGGGGTTGTACATGCAAGTTTACGAGTCTAGGCCCCTCTTGGAGGAGGTAACAGCCCTACGTCTCGGTGCCCGGAGGCTTGTTGACAGGATTATGCATGGAAGTTATAGGGGGTGCAAACCCTTGTGCCCGAGGAGGGGGGTGGCTTATATAGAGTGCGCCAGGCCCCTCGCAGCCCTCAGTTACATAGGTTTTAATGTGAGTTAAGGTAGGGGCATTACTGGTAACGCCAGCTATTAATGATCTTTATGACTACGGAGTGAACGCCTGACCGTTGCCATCCTGGGGTGGCTTTAGATCTTCTGTACTCCGAGTGATTCTTCGTATGGTCGAGTGACTGTACTCTGGTCGAGTGGAATTGGGGTATCCGAGTGGAATCTTCTGTCGAGTGGATTGCACTACAAGGTGATTTCAGTCGGTACCCTCTGTTGGACTGTGAATGTCTTTGATTCTAGGGAAGTGTCCTTGGGTAGGGTGTCTAGGTTAGGCCTAAGACCCTACCCCAGGTACATGTCATCGTCAGTGGGAGCGCGGGGTGACGCGAAGAATAGCAGCGGGTGTGGGAGCACTTCCTCTGCACTTGAACAGAGGGAGAGAGATATTCAGAGAGGATAGAGCAGAACGGAAAGGGGAAGAAGAGTGAAGGTGAGTACGATGAGAACGAGACATGCGGGGCTCCGGTGATGCGACCGAGCATGTGCGAGGAGGAAGCACGGGGTCGCGGATTCGTTTACGGGGAGGCCCTGGGCGACCGGCGGCCTGGACGACACGAGGCTGAAGATGGCACGGTTGAGGAAGAGCCCGGGCGCCATGGACGCCATGTGAGGGAGCTCGGGGTGCATGGGGTCAAGATGATCCAGGGCGCTCGGGGTGGCACTGTTGGAGCTCGGACGTGAGCGGATGGTGGAGGAGCTCCTGCTAGTCGAGGGACTTGGCGACGCGGACGCTGGGTTCGGGGTCCTCGGCCGTGGGGTGTGGAAGGAGGAGCTTGTGCTCCTGGTTACTACTCGGGGTGGCCTCTAGCCAAGCAGACAACGGTGCATGGGCGGGAAGGAGCAGAGGTGAAGACTCGGGCTCCTGCTGATCCAGAGAGCGACGGAGGCTGCGACTTGTTGTGGTTGGGCGACGGAGGAAAACATGGGACTTGGTCGGAGAGGATTTGGATCGGGAGGAGAAGGTGGTTGGTTCAGTGGATCTGGGAGGATCCCGAGGAAGGAGGGAGTTGGTCAGTTGGCAACGGAGACGAGACAGATGGGACAAGGGGCTAGGTTTTAGGGTTTGATGCAGTATATATATAGCAGGTGGATTAGCTTAGGGGATATTCGGTCCCTCCGATCGTAATCGGACGACCCGGAATAAATATGTTAGGAAGTTCAAACAATGAACTGAAGATGTTTAAGGGATATTTGGGGATGATCCGGTCCCATTGGTCACGACTGCCCGGGTCATGTTCGGGAGAAGTTTCCGGACTCGGTTGTGAAGGTGGTCGATGGCTATGCAAAGAGGTCAGGCGGTAGCGTGGAAGTGTGGTTGGATTCAGAACGCTCAACAAAGACAAAGAAGAGAAGCGGTGACTAGTAACGGATGCAAGCTTTATGAAAGCATGCAGATGCAATGCGCATGATGCGATGATGAAAGCAACAAATGATTAAAACACACGACGACAGCAAAATACATGGAAGGCTTCTGGAGCATCGGTCTCGGGCTGTTACAACTCTCCCCCAATTACAAAAGATCTCGCCCTGATATCTAGGGATGACAAATGGAAGAGGAAGGGAATAGGTAAAACTAAGTTGCTTCTTTGACAAATGAGTGAAACCAAAGAAACTTAAAAGGTCGCAAAGACATGAAGAATGGCACGAGGAAGAAGCAAGAATTCGAAACCACTCCAGTTGAAACAAGATGTGGAAGGCAGAATTCGGGCAGCACTCCAGTTGAAAAGAGATGCAAGAAATAGCACATGAACCTGACAAGATGTGATGATACTTGACGAGAGCGACAACACAATGCCTCCGGAACAAATGAAAGAATGTAATGGAAAGAATGGGGAAGAAAACAACATCTTCTACCGCAAATGAATTTGAAAGAGCATCCTTACGAAGAAGGGTTGAACTAAGATGTTGAAAAATCAACAACAAAAGAATAAGCTTGTTGTGGGCTTATGGAAAACATCTCAAAATTATGAGGTGAAATTCTGCCAGTAACGGAAAACAATTGCTTGCTTAAGATCCAGGAAGAGATGAAAAACTTCTTTCGCCGAGAGGATAAGGGAATACTTGGATCATTGATCAGCACCAAAATAGCAGCAATCCTCTGGAAAAGCTTTAGGTGAAATCTGTACCAAGATGACTCCAACGAATAGATTGATTGGCTAAAAGGATCTCCTGAACAAGGAGAAAATGATGGTCTTAAAGTATCTCATTCTTGACAACTTTTGAATCACTAGAGAAATGGTCAAGAATGACGTAATTCCACCTTAAAAGATAAAGTAGAAAGAACTGCACTTTGAGATGCAAGAAGAAGAATATATGAGCTCCTCCAACAAGAATCTTGACAGAACACTTCGAGAATTAAATAAATCTTGATGAGACACCATGAAGAAAAGTCGCGAAGAACTCCAGAAATGAAATGGTGCTTGAAAAGAAATGAAGGCTGAAGCGAACAATATTGAAGCCTTGCAATGATTTAGATGGAGCTCAATGATGAGATAATGCCGAAACTTGGATCTCCGGAAAAGAAGAGATGAAAAACTTAGAACCAAGAACTTGATATCATGAATGAACTTCAGAAGAAAATAATTGAATCACCTCGAGGAAACAAGAAAAAGATTTACTGTATGTTTATCCTTCATGAACTTATATTGATGACAAGCAACGGATTTGACACACTACTTATTCTTCTTGCAAATATTTGAGGAGAGATATAGTGCAAACTCAATGGACCACTGATAGGATTTTGGAAATAAGAAATGAATTGGTACGATAACAAAGGAATATGAATTTTGAACGAACCACTGTAAGAATTGAAAGCGATTGAAGAAAAGTGAACGAATGACCGGGAAGAATTTAGAAAACCAACGAAGATACTTGAGGGAATTCAGATACGAGTGATCAAAGAGATAATGAACTGATTAGAGGATATCTGAACGATGCACCGGTAGAATTGGGGAATGAGAGCTGTATGTTGAGAACGAATAAATCTTCTAAAATGATGGCCTTTGGATGATCAAGAAACGGAAAACAACTCCTGAAATGCTTCAGATGGGTGTGAAAAGAATTCTTGATGATTGGAACAATTTGAGAGGACGGCATCAAGCTTGAACTACGAATCTTCAAGAGAATGGACAAGGATTTAAGAGAAACTCTTCTTCAGTCTTCGACGCTAAGAAAGACGAGGAGGAACACCACCAAATTATTTGAGACACTCCGGAATGATGGAAATATGAAGATAATGGAAGGACTTGAAGGAAACTTAGAGAAGACATTTGACTGATGAGAATTCATTATTATGTCAAACTTTGAAAGAATTTGAGAATCGCTCTGAATAAATTAGAAGAGTCAGGTAAGATCCTGGGAAAAGACCTGTGGGTTATGGTCCCACTCGAAAGAAACACCGTTGAACGATTTTTAAAAAGAGATTGCACCGGTTGCATTAGATTGCTTGAATGAGATAACAACCTCGAAATAGTTTGAACAGATTAAGAATGGAATCATGAATCTTATGAGATATCTACATCACTTTGGAGAAGAAATAGAGAGAGGTGAATAATTAAGAGGTGCACCAACATGAGAAAGCATCTGAAAGGAGGAAAGGGATATGATCAACATCGAAAGCTTGCATTTAGTCCACTAGGGAAGAAAATGATAACGAAGAATGATAAAACTAAAGCTTCCTAAGCATCTTCATGCGAATCACCGGATAAGAACATTGAAGAAAAAGAATGAAGAGACTTCACATCAATAAAATGGATACTTGATTTGAGAATTTTGACACGTTGAAGAAAAAGGGTGGGATGATGGGAATACAAAGGCAGCGTGGACAGATGAAATGAACGTCATTGATAAAACTAAGAATTGCTCTCGCAAATCAAAAAGGGTTGGATTTTTTTTTGAGATGACAATCTCGATGATCAAGAAGAACTAGCACTTCCATAGAAATATGAGAACACCGCTTAGGAAAGGTATGGAATCAACACTTGGCATAGAAGCAACTCGAATACCAGAACTCAATACAAAACAAAGGATTTGGCATGTAGAATAAGCTGAAACAAATACATAACCCCTTATGCATTTGTTGGAAGGATAATTCTAGATAACTTCTTGAATCCCCACCTATGAACTCTCGAAATTTATGGTTATGCAATCTGGTACAACGAGTACAAGGAGAAAAATATCATCACACAACTCCTAGCGGAATTCTACGCTCCAAATATACCGCCTCCATCTAACACATAACCAAAATCTCAAAAACCGTGTACCTCAGACCATTGAAAAACATCCCATATACTAGCTATGGCAATACATCTGATCGCTCTCCCCAGTACTGGGTGGCGTCAAACTACTCTCACCACAAAGAGTGCATTTTCGATGTCGGAGTGCTCTGGTATTCTGGAATAGAAACGATAAGCACCATGATGAAAACACCTTGGAGCTCAACTCCCCGGGAGACTGCCACAACCCCTAAATGATAGGAGGCACCAAGACATAATTCCCGTCACAATGATATCAGACTGATTGCACAAAACCCGCGTGATCCTAAAAAAATTTGAGTGAAAAAGGAGGTGATGGATACAAAACACATACGTCACGAGTTCTCACCAGAGCGATGATGGGGATGAGGAGTAAAAAGAATTCCTACTCCCCGATATATAACTAGACTTAAAATAGTTTTTTGCTAGACTCGACAACGGTAGCAGTTCGATAAATCAAGGGGGCTCCTAAGGTCGGTAAGGCTCTAATACCAACTTGTAGCGCCCAAATGCGATTCTATCCCAATCACGTGATGAATTCATGATCAGGGCGCAATCGCATTTTGAGCGCATAGCAAGGTAGATATCATTACACCATACCATGCACTGAATAGATGAGAATACCAGATAAAGGCTTACACTCGCCACAAGCTACAACATGAATACATGAATACATCAATACATAGCAATCATCATATAGAAGAGCAGGATCCAATTATGGATGAAAACAAAGGAAAAAGAAGAACGACCTCCACCCTGCTAATCCCAGGCTCCCGACCCGGAACCTAACCCTTAATTGAAGAAGAAGAAGCATAAGAAGAACTCCAAAAGCAATAAAGCATCGCTCTCACATCGATGCATCACCTTATCTGTACCTGCAACTGCTGTTGTAGTAATTTGTGAGCCACGAGGACTCAGCAATCCCATTACCATGGGTATCAAGACTAGCAAAGCTTAATGGGTATGGAATGGATAAGTGGTGAGGTTGCAGCAAGCACTAAGCACTTGTATGGTGGCTAACTTACAAATACAAGAGTAAGAAGAGTAACTACGCATAACGGTCGCAACTAGTAATGATCAACAAGTCATCCCGAACTACTTACGAGTCAAACATAACCCCACCGTGTTCTCTTCATGAACTCACTCGAAAAGAGACGGTCACGGTTACACACGCAGTTGGTGTATTTTATTTCGGATATGGTGTCAAGTTCTTTACAACCAGATATTATCAATTCCAATATGCTACATAACCGCGGGCACGAGTTCCGAAAAGATTTAACCCTGCAGGGGTGCTCCAAGTGCTCCACTCTAAATTCCACGCGCATCCGATGGAACATCCTCACACCGTGAAGAACACGATGCTTACGATAAGGAATTCCAGTGGACATGTCTCTCAAACAAAGGTAAAAACTAAACCAGCAAGACCTCCTGTGTACCGACAAGTCCCGATAGGAGCCGCGCGTATCTCGTTCTGAGGGCACACCGGATGGGCCAGTGCTACTTCTTGAGCTTGCGTTGATTTTCCCTTGAAGAGGAAAGGGTTATGAAGCAAAGTAGAGATAAGTATTTCCCTCAGTTAGAGAACCAAGGTATCAATCAATAGGAGACAACGCACAAATCACCAATACCTACACAAACAATCAAACAACTTGCACGCAACGCGATAAAGGGGTTGTCAATCCCTTCACGGTCACTTGCAAAAGTGAGATCTGATAGAGATAGATAAATAAAGGATAAAATATTTTTGGGTTTTTTGGTTTATATATCTGAAAATAAAAGATTGCAAAATAGTAGATCAGAAACTAATATGATGGAAAAATACTAGATCGGAAATTAATATGATGGAAAACAGAACCGGGGGCCATAGGTTTCACTAGAAGCTTCTCTCTTGAAGGCAAATAATATGGTGGGTGAACAAATTACTGTCGAGTAATTGATAGAAAAGCGCAATGTTATGAAAATATCCAAGGCAATGATTATGCAATATAGGCATCACGTCCGTGTCAAGTAGACCGACTCCTACCTGCATCTACTACTATTACTCCACACATCGACCGACTCCTGCCTACATCTAGAGTATTAAGTTCATAAAGAATAGAGTAATGCATTAAGTAAGATGACATGATGTAGAGGAATAAACTCAAGAAATATGATGTAAACCCCATCTTTTTATCCTCGATGACAACAATACAATACATGCCTTGCTTCCCCTACTATCACTGGGAAAGGACACCGCAAGATTAACCCAAAGCTAAGCACTTCTCCCATTGCAAGAAAAACCAATCTAGTTGGCCAAACTAAACCGATAGTTCGAAGAGAATTACAAAGATACCAAATCATGCATATACGAATTCAGAGAAGATACAAATAATATTCATAGATAAGCTTATCATAAATCCACAATTCATCGGATCTCAACAAACACACCGCAATTTTTTTTACATCGGATAGATCTCCAAGAACATCAAGGAGAAGATGGTATTGGGAATCAAAGAGAGAGAGAAGAAGCCATCTAGCTACTAGCTATGGACCCGTAGGTCTGCGGTAAACTACTCATGCTTCATGGAAGGGAAATAGAGTTGATGTAGAAGCCCTCCGTGATCGAATCCTCCTCCGGCAGGATGCCGGAAAAGGCCCCTAGATGGGATCTCACGGGTACAGAAGGTTGCAGCGGTGGAAAAGTGTTTTCGTGGATGCTTCTAGTGGTTTGGGGATATATGTGAATATATAGGATGAAGAATTAGGCCAGGGGAGTCACGAGGGCCCCACAAGACAGGGGGCACGCCCTTCCCCCTTGTGGCCGCCTCATGGCTCTTCTGACTTGATCTCCAAGTCTCCTGGGTGTCTTCTGGTCCAAGAAAAATCATCGCGGAGGTTTTATTCCGTTTGGACTCCGTTTTGTATTCCTTCTCTACGAAGCTTAAAAACAAGGAAAAAACAAAAACTGGCACTGGGCTCTAGATTAATAGGTTAGTCCCAACACTAATATAAAATAGCATATTAATGCATATAAAACATCCAAAACAGATAATATAATAGCATGGAACAATAAAAAATTATAGATATGTTGGAGACATATCAAGCATCCCCAAGCTTAATTCCTGCTCATCCTCGAGTAGGTAAATGATAAAAACAGAATTTTTGATGTGAAATGCTACCTAACATATTTATCCATGTAATTTTATTTATTGTGGCATGAATGTTCAGATCCATAAGATTCAAAACAAAAGTTTAATATTGACATAAAAACAATAATACTTCAAGCATACTAACAAGGCAATTATGTCTTCTCAAAATAACATGGCCAAAGAAAGCTTATCCCTACAAAATCATATAGTGTGGGTATGATGCATCTTCATCACACAGAATATTCAAATCATGCACAACCTCGATGACAAGCCAAGGAATTGTTTCATACTTTTGATGTTCTCAAACTTTTTTAACATTCACGCAATACATGAGCGTGGGCCATGGACATAGCACTATAAGTGGAATAGAATATGATGATTGTGGAGAGGACAAAAAGAAGGAGATAGTCTCACATCAACTAGGCGTATCAATGGGATATGGAGATGCCCATCAATAGATATCAATGTGAGTGAGTATGGATTGCCATGCAAGAGATGCACTAGAGTTATAAGTTTGTGAAAGCTTAAAAAGAAACTAAGTGGGTGTGCATCCAACTTGCTTGCTCACGAAGACCTAGGGCAATTTGAGGAAGCCCATCATTGGAATATACAAGCCAATTTCTATAATGAAAAATTCCCACTAGTATATGAAAGTGAAAACATAAGAGACTCTCTATCATGATCATGGTGCTACTTTGAAGCACAAGTGTGGTAAAAGGATAGTAACATTGCCCTTCTCTCTTTCCTCTCATTTTTTTATTTTGGGCCTTCTCTATCTTTTTTTGGCCTTTTTTATTTCATCTGGAGTCTCGTCCCGACTTGTGGGGGAATCATAGTCTCCATCATCCTTTCCTCACATGGGACAATGCTCTAATAATGAAGATCATCACACTTTTATTTACTTACATCAAGAATTACAACTCGATACTTAGAACAAAATATGACTCTATATGAATGCCTCCGGCGGTGTACCGGGATGTGCAATGACTCAAGAGTGACATGTATGAAAGAATTATGAATGGTGGCTTTGCCACAAATACGATGTCAACTACATGATCATGCAAAGCAATATGACAATGATGAAGCGTGTCATATTAAACGGAACAGTGGAAAGTTGCATGGCAATATATCTATATATGATGGCTGTGTTGAGGAAGGTATATGGTGGGTGTATGGTACCGACGAAAGTTGCGCGGTACTAGAGAGGCTAGCAATGGTGGAAGGGTGAGAGTGCGTATAATCCATGGACTCAACATTAGTCACAAAGAACTCACATATTTATTGCAAAAATCTATTAGTTATGAAACAAAGTACTACGCGCACGCTCCTAGGGGGATAGATAGGTAGGAAAAGACCATTGCTCGTCCCCGACCACCAATCATAAGACAATCAATAAATAAATCATGCTCGAACTTCATCACATAACGATTCACCATATGTGCATAATACGGGAATCACAAACTTTAACACAAGTATTTCTCCAATTCACAATTACTCACTAGCATGACTCTAATATCACCATCTTTATTCAATGCACTTTATATGAAAGTTTTTATTATATCCCTCTTTGATGCTTATCATATTAGGATTAAATTTATAACGCAAATTACCATGCTGTTTAAAATGACTATCAGAATAATATAAGTGAAGCATGAGAATTCAACAATTTCTATACAATAAAACCACCGCCGTGCTCTTAGAAGATATAAGTGAAGCACCAGAGCAATATTGCCTAGCTCAAAAGATATAAGTGAAGCACTTATAGTATTATAATAAATCATGATTCATGCATGTCCCTCTCCAAAGGTGTGTACAGAAATGATGATTGTGGCAAACTAAAAATCAAAGACTCAAATCACACAAGACTCTCCAAGAAAAACACATATCATGCGGTGAATAAAAATATAGCCTAAATAAAGTTACCGATAGACGAAGACGAAAGAGGGTGTGACGCCCTCGATTCAATCGTACACTAATCATGCACGCAAATGTGTACGATCAAGGACTCACGGGAAGATATCACAACACAACTCTAGACAGAAATTAAAATAATACGAGCTTTATATTACAATCCAGGGGCCTCGAGGGCTCGAATACATAAGCTCGAATACACAAGAGTCAGCGGAAGCAACAATATCTGAGCACAGACATGAGTTAAACAATTTTGCCTTAAGAAGGCTAGCACAAAAGCATCTACGATCGAAAAGGCAAGGCCTCCTGCCTGGGAGCCTCCTAACTACTCCTGGTCGTCGGCGGTCTTCACGTAGTAGTAGGCACCCTCGTGGTAGTAGCAGTCGTCGTCAAAGGTGGCGTCTAGATCTTGGGCTCCGACATCTGGTTGCATCAACCGGAAAGAAGAGGAAAGGGGGAAAAGGGGAAGCAAAGCAACCGTGAGTACTCATCCAAAGTACTCGCAATCAAGGATCTACACTACATATGCAACATTATCAAAGGAAGGCTGTATATGTGGACTGGGCTGCAGAAATGCCAGAATAGAGAGAAGGCCTAGTCCTATCGAAGACTAGCATCTTCTGGAAACCACCATCTTGCAGCAAACAGGAGGGAGTAGAGTAGCATAAAGTAAAGTAGTAGTAGTGTTATCAACCTCGGCAAGAGATCCTTTCTCGACTCCCTGCGAGAAAGCAATCCCAAAGCCATACTATCCAATTGTCATCCCAATCCAATTCTCATCACCGTCCAATTCTCATCACAAGTATCCAGTTCAAGTTGTATCGATCGGGATACAACTCCAAGTGTCCGTTACCGTAGGACAGGCTATGCATAGATTAGTTCTTCCCTGCAGGGGTGCACTAACTTACCCACCACGCTCGATTAACTCCGGCCAGACACACTTTCCTGGGTCATGTCCGGCCTCGGCCAAACAATACGCCGCAACCCGACCTAGACTTAACAGAGAGGTCAGCACGCCGGACTAAACCTATGCCCCCAGGGGTCATGGGCCATCTCCCCGGGAACTCCTGCATGTTGCGTACGCGGCTGGTGAGCAGACCTAGCTACCTCCTTTAAAAAGGAAGGTGCTTACCAGTCCAACCCGGCGCGCGCCGCTCAGTTGCTGACGTCTATTAAGTTTCGGCTGATGTATACGACGCAGAACGCCCATACTATGCCCACGTGATGGTTAGTGCTATCATGCCAGAGGCCCCTCGGATCAAATATCCAAATCGTAGTCGATTAGGAACGCGCGGTAACAAGCAGAGACTCACAAAATATGTGACCCTGTTGCCCCGTCTCGAGGACTTGCGGCAAGGGCTAAGAATGCCCGGCCACGCCTCGTAATTATCTCACGGGCACCTTCTAGGTCAACCCGACTCCTGATCACTCGCAATTATGCTCGCGCGGGTACCCCTCCGGGTCAACCCGTCTTTAGTAACATGGTTCAGTGTAAAGTCATTGTAATCATAGTAACTGTGTGTCTAAACATCAAGGGGAAAACTCGAGGAATCACCCCCGATGAATTCCACTCGATGTAATCATCAAGGTGAACATAAGAGGAATCACCCCCGAGGTTCACACTTGAGGGGTTGCACGACAGAGTCGTATCGGAAGTGGTTAAGGCGGAATCACCCTCGATGACCACAACCGAATAGCTACACTACAGGGTTAACATCAGAAGTGCTGTAGAGGTCTCACCCTCGGCACTCGATAGTAACCCAGCAATGTCGAGCAACTAAGGGGAAAGTGATGCGTGGTGCCGGGGCCTGGTCTTCGATACCGTTGATCGGGTCTTCAATGATGAAGCAGGGGCAACAAGGACAAGGTGGGGGTCACTGATGGATCACTAACCAATCTATACTAAGCAGTTTAGGATAAGCAGGTACGGTACAACAGCAGATACAAAAGCAGTCCATGCATCAGAATAGGAGCAATCAATAACAGTAGCAAAATCTAATGCAAGCATAAGAGAATGGAATGGGCGATATCGGGATGATCAAAGGGGGGGCTTGCCTGGCTGCTCTGGCAAGGAGGGGTCGTCGTCGACGTAGTCGATCACAGGGGCAGCATCGATCTCGGGGTCTACCGAAGAGAAGAGGGAGAAAAAACAGTAAATATAAAGTAAGCATAGCATTACAAAGCATAACATGGCAATATGTTGTGCTGGGGGTGACCTAACGTTCCGGACCTGTGTTAGACAGATGACCGAAGGGAGAATGTTCCATGTTCAGATAGCTAGAGGCATCTGACAGGTAAATGGACCGCGTATTCGAGTTCGCCTCGTCGTTCTGAGCAACTTTCATGTAGAAAACATTTACATCCGAGTTACGGTTTAATTTTTATTAAATTACGAAGTTTATTGCATTTTTAGAATTTGTTTTAATTCGATCTAAAAAGGAAAAATGCTAAGTGCATACAGCAGCAGCTTAGCTACAATGGCTTACAAGTGGGGTCTAGTGGCTGGGTTGACCCAGTCAACATTTGACTGGTCAACATATGAACAGTAGAAGTGGGTCCAACATGTCATGGGCTTATGTATTTTTAATTGTTTTAACCATTAATTATCAGCAGGGTCCACATGTCATTTGGTTATGCTTAAGCACTAATTAGTCTAACCAGACTAAGCTAACAAGCCGTCCACCACACAGCCATGTGCAAAGGCACTAGGCCACGGCCACGCACAGGAGGCCTGAAGGTGCTTGCGCCTCAACCAACAGCAGCACTAGCTATGGCAGCAGAAGTTACGACGGGTAGCAGCTGCAAGTATAGAGCAGCAGCTAGCGGGGGAAGCAGCATGCAGGAAGCAGCGGCAACAGCAGCAGCGTCTGCACGCGGGGCTGGTCGGCGCGGTCGGCGAGCAGGAGCAAGGGCGCTGGGGGCGAGCAGCAGACGAGTGCAGGTGTGCGCGGGCGCGGCCGACTGCAACGACAGCGCAGCGGCGAGGCAACGAGGTACGTGGCAGGGCAGAGGCGGTGCTTGCGCTCAGGTGAACGCAGACGGCTACGGTGACAGTAGGCGAGCGGCGACCGCAAGTACGGGTAGGCGCAGGTGCAGTAGTCTGAACAGCAGCAGCAAGCGAGGAGGATGGAAACGTCGACGGCGACCACCGCGGCGGCGCCGGACTTCGGCCAACGACGAAAACTTAGCTACGGCTCGAACGCGAGCGAAATGAGGGCACTGGCCGCACGACCGGAGTGCCCTGAGCACGTCCATGTGCTCAAGTGGACATGACAGCAAGGGTAGCAACGGATCGAACGGCGGGAGCTTCGGGCTCCACTGGCAGCGGCGACTAGAGGGCGAGAGGGGAGGTGTTGGCGTGCGTGTTGGATGCTTGGGAGCTCCATGAGCTCGACTGCGTGCACGGGCACGAGCTTTGCGGTCAGTGGCCGCGACGGCGAGGCGAACGGCGGCGGCGAGCTACTGCTACGAAGGAAACGGCGACGCAGCACATCCTAGAACTAAGTGAGGGGTCAGAGTGGGAGCTGGAGCTTACGACGCGGCACACGAAGGCCCTCGAGTGAACGGGAGCGCAGAGGGAGGCCGAATCGACGGCGGCGGCGTCCACCGACCGAAGAAGGGGATCGAGTCGTCGGCGCTGCTGTGCTGCTCCCCGCCTTCACCCAATGGCACCGGACGAAGAGGACGACGGCGATGGAGCTCCAGGATAGCTCGGCGAGGCCGGAGGGGCTCGGTGGCCACGGGATCGAGCGGTGCTCGGCGGCGAGCTTTGGGCGAGCTCGAGATCGAGAGAGAGTGAGAGAGAGCATGAGCACATGGCCGAGAGAGAGAGAGCGAGCGAGCAGGGGAAAATATCTGGGGACCGCGGCGTCAGCCTTATCCCCTCGCTACGCTGACGAGGCGCGGGACAGCGAGCTGGTCCGGCGGCGACGCGCGGGCGTGTGCCCTCGGTCGATTGAACAGGGGGAGGAGAACACGACAGAGGAAAGGCTGGGCTGGGCCGTCTTGGGCCGCAGGCCAGGTAAGTTTCAGCCCATTTTTCTCATTTCTTGTTTTTTTAAATGAGCAGCTGACTTGGATTAGTTAATGCACCAAATGATTTTTTTAAAATGTGCCACTAGCCACATTAAATACTTTGCAATATACTGAGTTGGTACAAAAAGTTTGAGGCAGTTTGGAACCCACTTGAATTTTGCTGACATTTAAAAAGACTGGAAAAGTGTTCTCGGGCCATTGTTTTAAAACCATAGGCATTTTGGGAAACCAAATGAGGTTGGTTTCATCATGAAAATTAGGTAATGAATATTCGCAACCTAACGAACATTTTTATTTGGAGGTTTGAAGAAATAAGAATTTGACTTGTAATTTGAATTTTAAATTGACTTTGTTTTTTAACAAGGGGCAATTTGGCTTAGGAAAACATGATGACATAGCATTATTAGCAGGAGTTTACTGTAGTATAATTCTCCGGGTGTTACAAATCTCCTCCACTACAAGAAATCTCGTCCCGAGATTTAAGAGGTGGAGTAAGGGGAAAAGAGTTGGTTATGAAATTCTAACAAGTCTTCATGGTCTTGGTTGCCCTCCCCGAAGTAGGTGATCCTCGTCGTTGACATCTTTATGTCTCCGCTCCGGGTCATCATGATGAAGTCATCACCCTTACTTCGGGGTCTTCATCATACTTACGAATAGGTAAGGGGGAGCTCGGCAATGATAGAATGTTATAAGGTAAACATCTGGGGGTTATCCCATGAATAAACATATGACTCTCGATATGGAACTTAGGAAAAACATCGAGAGAATTAAAGTAGGCATGAGAATTTACAAGCGGTAGGCAAATGTTCGATTCCTGAAACAAAAGGTGAGAGGGGTTCAGAGCAACGAAATAAATATCGCGTGTGACACCGGAATAGAATAAGTGAGGGAAGGTGGCTCATAAGATACATATGAATCCCAGTGCAAAGTATACTTTAGAATCAATGTTGTACAGGAGAGTCAGGTTTCGATCGTATGGAACTATGGGTTATGGGCCCACCATGTGGGTTAAAAGTAGAAAGGGGGCCGATATCAAGGCATGTTAGAGGATAGACTATCAGTTATGTTGGCAACAACGTTGGTACCAAGGGCTAGGGCGAAGAGAACCATTTTCCTGCTCTTTAATTCAAGGCGGACCAATAAGCAAAGTTCTCGTCCATCGGTGACACCAAAATGTCAGCAACATTAGTAACAAGGTCTTACTGACAGAGTTGTACAACGAGGTGCTTACTTAAGCAGGGATTTATCTCTGCTCAGACAAGTTAGATTACAAGAAAGGTGAAACAAACAATGGAAAGGAAAATGTGATTATTATGATAATCAGACCAATGGAAAGGAAAGATGTTTATACCCAAGTATTAGAGTATAACTTTCCCAAGGAAAGGCAGAGCATGATACGACCGTTTAGACAAAGGGGCAAGGAATTTATGAGGTTTACCCATACAACGGTGTTTGGATAATTGATCAAGAACAGTTAGCATTGCGCTCCCAATGTTCTTGTTGATGATCGGAGTACCACACACCTGCTTCGAGGTAGCATTAACATGGTGTTCCAAGTAGGGGTTGGAGTTGAAGACCACCAGAAATACTCAAAGAACAATTGCAGGAATAGCAAGGAGTCCAAGGTATAACCAAGACATGATCAAACATGTGTTGGAAATAAGACAAGGGGGTTGTCAATGATAACTCAAATCATTGAAGGTCAAGGATGGTATTTCTCACCATGAATTCAATTGTCATCTCAACGGAAGTCAAAATGTTGGTGTTGATCACGACGCATTTGTCGAGAGGCTCTATGAAGATGCCATCGAGGAGCGATGCCATCAAGCAATAGGAAGGATGAAGCAAAAGGCTATTGGAACCACGGATATGACACAAGCTCAAAATCAAGCTTGTTGTTCGAGGTGAATTGATAAAATGAGGAAGATCAATGTAAGCTTAGCTAATCGTCGAAAATTGTGCTCCAGGAAGAAGGACCAGGTAGCACAGTTAAAAAAGTTAGCACGATAATTATATAACTGATCAAGCTAGGAATGGCTTGAAGGATTATTAAACTCGTAAGCAACGAAAATTACTTAGAGTTATAGAATCATAATGCGGAAGCGATTCACCTATCGGTGTTCTCAAGTGACTAATAACTCGGAACCCGGTGCAATCTAAAATCACTGAGGAGCAATACCAGATGAAGACTCATAGGAAGCAACACAGTTCTTTGTTATTCTCGAGATACCGGAGGGTAATACTCGAAGGAAGGTCAAGATAGAGGTTGCGAAGATGTATTGATCTGTAGAAGACAAGTGATTTAACTTGTCTGAGAAATGGAATCAAAGGAGAACAATCATGGTCGGAACCATGGTTGCAAAGGATCAATTTATAGATAGCAGATGAGCTTGTACGAAAGAAATAATTGTTTTTACGAGCAGCTTTCATGATAAATTCTACATCGGGTCCATGGGCATGAATACAAAGTTCAAGGTCGACTCCCACTTCTTCAATGCATAACCTTTCATTCACTCCTCGTTTTCGAAGAATTTGTAGTGCGAAAGATTTATCTGGTGAAGCACCAGAAGAGTATGACTCACATCTCTTTCGAGTTCACACGGATTAGGGAAGGCATAGGTTCAACCCGTAGGGGTATCTCATGAACATATACCACTAAGTTCCAGAGCATATAACATCAGCTCAATAACAGAGCATGGTTGAAAATAAGCAGAGGATACAATTTATCAAAGGCATTATGTGTTAGGGGAAAACTCACGAGAATTTAGAATGTGAAAGACACTGTCGTATAATAATCCAACAAAGGATTTGGCGGTCCACAAGGGATCTGATGTGATTATCAGTACTCAACCAGAGGAAGAAAGAATGCAAAGGCATCGGATTATAGATATATCTGGATAACTTCAAAGCTTAAATACAGAGGGATTATAATTTTTAAAACAGGAGATCAGAAGCAGAGGCTCTGATCAAAAGATAATTGAGTAGAATCGATGTAGGTCGACAATCGATCAAGGTTTGATTTGCCAAGAACAAGCTCAAGTTCGGAGTGACGTCTGAGCCGGAAGGGTGAATGCTAGGATCTGATTGAGGATTGCGAGCATTCGCAACATATTGGATCAAGGGACTCAAAACGATAGTGACAGAGGATGTCAATGGAGATTACTAGAAATATGGAATTAACCATAATTCAAGCAAGCAAGAATTCCAAGAGCAAAAGGTTGTTGAGGATTTTCGGAAGATCCAATAGTATTTCGAAGACCTTTGTGAAACACAAGAACAACTGGGGATGAGCGGATACTCAGTAAGTGTGAGGAATTATCCGAAGGGGTATTCATGTGGCAAGAAACTGCAAGGCAATAGACACAGTATTCTCAGAAAAATAGAGAGAATTCCGAGGTATCTTGTAATAACAAGATCAACGGGGAATGATTGTATGAATGGCAAGTGTAGGTGGTTATCCATAGGGGTTTATCGATGGAAGGGAATTTCAAAAGCGATGGCACAAGTCTCGAGAGAACATCGAAGAGTAACTTCGAAGTCTTCTGGTGAAGCAGGCGATCATCGATAATGTTGGGGCTCTCCGGGAGAAAGTGGGTACGAGAGCCTAATGTCAGAGTTAGTAAAATGTTTAACCCGAATAGACGGGAGATCAGATTCCCAGAGTATAGATGAGGAATAAAAGATCCTAATACCACCCAATGATGACGTGAGCCCGTAAGCCACACAGCCAAGTTAGTAAAATAGTTTTGGACGACTAGACTCAACTTCGGCCTAGCAGTTGGAAAGGGGGCTACCTAGAGGCAGTCGGCTCTGATACCAACTTGTGACGCCCTTGATTCAATCGTACACTAATCATGCACGCAAATGTGTACGATCAAGATCAAGGACTCACGGGAAGATATCACAACACAACTCTAGACACAAATTAAAATAATACAAGCTTTATATTACAAGCCAAGGGCCTCGAGGGCTCGAATACATAAGCTCGAATACACAAGAGTCAGCGGAAGCAACAATATCTAAGCACAGACATGAGTTAAACAATTTTGCCTTAAGAAGGCTAGCACAAAAGCATCTATGATCGAAAAGGCAAGACCTCCTGCCTGGGAGCCTCCTAACTACTCCTGGTCGTATGCGGTCTTCACGTAGTAGTAGGCACCTCGTGGTAGTAGCAGTCGTCGTCAAAGGTGGCGTCTAGATCTTGGGCTCCGACATATGGTTGCATCAACCGGAAAGAAGAGGAAAGGGGGAAAAGGGGAAGCAAAGCAACCGTGAGTACTCATCCAAAGTACTCGCAAGCAAGGATCTACACTACATATGCAACATTATCAAAGGAAGGCTGTATATGTGGACTGGGCTGCAGAAATGCCAGAATAGAGAGAAGGCCTAGTCCTATCGAAGACTAGCATCTTCTGGAAACCACCATCTTGCAGCAAATAGGAGGGAGTAGAGTAGCATAAAGTAAAGTAGTAGTAGTGTTATCAACCTCGGCCACAGATCCTTTCTCGACTCCCTGCGAGAAAGCAATCCCAGAGCCATACTATCCAATTGTCATCACAATCCAATTCTCATCACCATCCAATTCTCATCACAAGTATCCAGTTCTACTTGTATTGATCGGGATACAACTCCAAGTGTCCGTTACCGTAGGACAGGCTATGCATAGATTAGTTCTTCCCTGCAGGGGTGCACCAACTTACCCACCACGCTCGATTAACTCCGGCCGGACACACTTTCCTGGGTCATGCCCGGCCTCGGCCAAACAATACACCGCAACCCGACCTAGACTTAACAGAGAGGTCAGCATGCCGGACTAAACCTGTGCCCCCAGGGGTCATGGGCCATCTCCCCGGGAACTCCTGTACGTTGCGTAAGCGGCCGGTGAGCAGACCTAGCTACCTCCTTTAAAAAGGAAGATGCTTACCAGTCCAACCCGACGCGCGCCGCTCAGTCGCTGACGTCTATTAAGCTTCGGCTGATGTATACGACGCAGAACGCCCATACTATGCCCACGTGATGGTTAGTGCTATCAGGCCATAGGCCCCTCGGATCAAATATCCAAATCGTAGTGGATTAGGAACGCGCGGTAACAAGCAGAGACTCACGAAAGATGTGACCCCGTTGCCCCGCCTCGAGGACTTGCGGCAAGGGCTAAAAATGCCCGGCCACGGCTCGTAATTATCTCACGGGCACCTTCCAGGTCAACCCGACTCCTCATCACTCGCAATTATGCTCGCGCGGGTACCCCTCCGGGTTGACCCGTCTTTAGTAACATGGTTCAGTGTAAAGTCATACTAATCATAGTAACTGTGTGTCTAAACATCAAGGGGAAAACCCGAGGAATCACCCCCGGTGAATTCCACTCGATGTAATCATCAAGGTGAACATAAGAGGAATCACCCCCGAGGTTCACACTTGAGGGGTTGCACGACAGAGTCGTATCGGAAGTGGTTAAGGCGGAATCACCCTCGATGACCACGACCGAATAGCTACACTACAGGGTTAACATCAGAAGTGCTGTAGAGGTCTCACCCTCGGCACTCGATAGTAACCCAGCAATGTCGAGCAACTAAGGGGAAAGTGATGTGCGGTGCCGGTGCCTGGTCTTCGATCCCGTTGATCGGGTCTTCAATGATGAAGCAGGGGCAACAAGGACAAGGTGGGGGTCACTGATGGATCACTAACCAACCTATACTAAGCAGTTTAGGATAAGCAGGTACGGTACAACAGCAGATACAAAAGCAGTCTATGCATCAGAATAGGAGCAATCAATAACAGCAGCAAAATCTAATGCAAGCATAAGAGAATGGAATGGGCGATATCGGGATGATCAAAGGGGGGGCTTGCCTGGTTGCTCTGGCAAGGAGGGGTCGTCGTCGACGTAGTCGATCACAGGGGCAGCATCGGTCTCGAGGTCTACCGAAGAGAAGAGGGAGAAAAAACAGTAAATATAAAGCAAGCATAGTATTACAAAGCATAACATGGCAATATGTTGTGCTGGGTGTGACCTAACGTATGGCTACACAATATAGGTGAAGGGGGAATTCAACCGGGAAGGTTTTCCCGGTTCCGGATCTGTGTTAGACAGATGACCGGAGGGGGATTGTTCCATGTTCAGATAGCTAGAGGCATCTGACAGGTAAATGGACCGCGTATTCGGGTTCGCCTCGTCGTTCTGAGCAACTTTCATGTAGAAAACATTTACATCCGAGTTACGGTTTAATCTCTATTAAATTACGAAGTTTATTGCATTTTTAGAATTTGTTTTAATTCGATCTAAAAAGGAAAAATGCTAAGTGCATACAGCAGCAGCTTAGCTACAATGGCTTACAAGCGGGGTCTAGTGGCTGGGTTGACCCAGTCAACATTTGACTGGTCAACATATGAACAGTAGAAGTGGGTCCAACATGTCATGGGCTTATGTATTTTTAATTGGTTTAACCATTAATTATCAGCAGGGTCCACATGTCATTTGGCTATGCTTAAGCACTAATTAGTCTAACCAGACTAAGCTAACAAGCCGTCCACCACACAGCCATGTGCAAAGGCACTAGGCGACGGCCACGCACAGGAGGCCTGAAGGTGCTTGCAGCCTCAACCAACAGCAGCACTAGCTATGGCAGCAGAAGTTACGACGGGTAGAAGCTGCAAGTATAGAGCAGCGACTAGCGGGGGAAGCAGCATGCAGGAAGCAGCGGCAACAGCAGCAGCGTCTGCACGCGGGGCTGGTTGGCGCGGTCGGCGAGCAGGAGCAAGGGCGCTGGGGGCGAGCAGTAGACGATTGCAGGCAGGGCCGGGCCGGCAAAATCCGGGGCCCTGTACGGAACTAAAAAATGGGCCCTATCTCGCTAAAAAAATGTGTGAAACTTAAAAATGGGGCCCTATCTCGCTAAAAAGAAGAATGTATTATACTGTATACGGTAGTATAGTTTCTTATATAACAATTGAATATAAAAAAAGCATACCTATTAAACTCCCTGTTGCATAATGTTTATTTAAACATCATCATTCTTTTAGTATTCTTCGAAATTAAATCTTCAATGATGGAAGGGAGGGATGAGGTGGGGATGGCAGCGCGGTGGGAAGTGTTCTCGTGAGAGCTCATGCGGCGAGTCCGGTTGAACTGCTATACTGTGATCTTTAATCGAGGAGACAAAAACCAATCTATAATGATCATGGCCAAAAGTCTTTTTTTTGCGGAAAAATGCCAAAAATTAATTAGGAAATTAGGAATTAGGAGTAGGATCCAAACGTATTCAGAAAGGAAGACTCGTCAGCGGCCGGCTACCTGTTTTGAAGCCTTGTGCCCATGTCAATCCGCTCGCCAGGAACTGCCGCCGTGTGCTCGTGTCAATCCGCTCACCAGGAACTGTCGCTGTGTGCCCGTGTCGCCCGTCGCACGCGCTCTGGAGTCTGGTACTATCGCGGTCGCCAATCGATCCAACGATTCCGTTTCCAATCATGCAGCGGCACGAGGACTGTCGATGATCAGTTGGACGGGGAGACGATTCCGTTTCGTATAGGCTGTAGCGACGGCAGCGGCCACCGACCTGATCGCGCGTGCTTTTGTTTTGCGGTTGCCTTTTGCGATTGATCCGAGTACTCCCGCGATCTCATTTCTTTTTTTTTGGGAACCGCCGATCCAGCGATCGATCGAGCAACAGCCTTCAAAATGGCAATTTTCCCCGTGGAGGTGGGTATCCGCGGGGATTTGGCGGGGCTAGCAGGGACGGGGATTAGCGGGGATCGGGCGGGGATGGTGGCGTGCCCCCCCGGTGATCCCAGTCCCCCCGTTGCCATCTTGAGGGCCTCGCTCGACGCCTCGAGCCTTGACTCACGCAGACAAGGAAGCGGACCAGCGCCTTGCGAGGCCCAGCGCTCAGGTTAGGAAGTTTTTTTTAGAAATTGGGGCCCCTAAAATTTATGGGCCCTGTGCGGGCCGCACATTCTGAACTACTATGGTCCCGGCCCTGATTGCATGTGTGCGCAGGCGCGGCCGACTGCAACGATAGCGCAGCGGCGAGGCAACGAGGTACGTGGCAGGGCAGAGGCGGTGCTTGCGCTCAGGTGAACGCAGACGGCTACGGTGACAGTAGGAGAGCGGCGACCGCAAGTACGGGCAGGCGCAGGTGCAGTAGTTTGAACAGCAGCGGCAAGCGAGGAGGATGGAAACGTCGACGGCGACCACCGCGGCGGCGCCGGACTTCGGCCAACGACGAAAACTTAGCTACGGCTCGAACGCGAGCAAAATGAGGGCACTGGCCGCACCACCGGAGTGCCCTGAGCACGTCCATGTGCTCAAGTGGACATGACAGCAAGGGTAGCGACGGATCGAACGGCGGGAGCTTCGAGCTCCACTGGCAGCGGCGACTAGAGGGCGAGAGGGGAGGTGTTGGCATGCGTGTTGGATGCTTGGGAGCTCCATGAGCTCGACTGCGTGCACGGGCACGAGCTTTGCGGTCAGTGGCCGTGACGGCGAGGCGAACGGCGGCGGCGAGCTACTGCTACGAAGGAAACGGCGACGCAGCACATCCTAGAACTAAGTGAGGGGTCAGAGGGGGAGCTGGAGCTTACGACGCGGCACAGGGAGCGCAGAGGGAGGCCGAATCGACGGCGGCAGCGTCCACCGACCGAAGAAGGGGATCGAGTCATCGGCGCTGCTGTGCTGCTCCCCGCCTTCACCCAATGGCACCGGACGAAGAGGACGACGGCGATGGAGCTCCAGGATAGCTCGGCAAGGTCGGAGGGGCTCGGTGGCCGCGGGATCGAGCGGTGCTCGGCGGCGAGCTTTGGGCGAGCTCGAGATCGAGAGAGAGTGAGAGAGAGCGTGAGCACATGGCCGAGAGAGAGAGAGCGAGCGAGCGGGGGAAAATATCTGGGGACCGCGGCATCAGCCTTATCCCCTCGCTACGCTGACGAGGCGCGGGACGGCGAGCTGGTCCGGCGGCGACGCGCGGGCGTGTGCCCTCGGTCGATTCAACAGGGGGAGGAGAACAGGACAGAGGAAAGGCTGGGCTGGGCCGTCTTGGGCCGCAGGCCAGGTAAGTTTCAGCCCATTTTTCTCATTTCTTGTTTTTTTTAAATGAGCAGCTGACTTGGATTAGTTAATGCACCAAATGATTTTTTTAAAATGTGCCACTAGCCACATTAAATACTTTGCAATATACTGAGTTGGTACAAAAAGTTTGAGGCAGTTTGGAACCCACTTGAATTTTGCTGACATTTAAAAAGACTGGAAAAGTGTTCTCGGGCCATGGTTTTAAAACCATAGGCATTTTGGGAAACCAAATGAGGTTGGTTTTATCATGAAAATTAGGTAATGAATATTCGCAACCTAACGAACATTTTTATTTGGAGGTTTGAAGAAATAAGAATTTGACTTGTAATTTGAATTTTAAATTGACTTTGTTTTTTAACAAGGGGCAATTTGGCTTAGGAAAACATGATGACATAGCATTATTAGCAGGAGTTTACTGTAGTATAATTCTCCAGGTGTTACAGAGGGGATACCTTCCGGGGCATCCCGAAGCTTAGGTTCTTGGTTGTCCTTGAATATTACCTTGGGGTGCCTTGGGCATCACCAAGCTTAGGCTCTTGCCACTCCTTATTCCATAGTCCATCAAATCCTTACCCAAAACTTGAAAACTTCACAACACAAAACTCAACAGAAAATAAATCACCTCTTTTGGTACTATTGTGAACTCATTCTTTATTTATATTGGTGTAATATCTACTGTATTCCAACTTTTCCATGGTTCATTCCCCCGAAACTACCCATAGATTCATCAAAATAAGTAAACAACACATAGAAAACAAAATAGTCTGTAGCATCTGTATATCTCAAATACTTTTGTACCTCCACAAATTCTGAAAAAATAGGACAACCTGGGAAATTTGTGTACAAATCTTGTGCAAAATGAATCAAATCAAAAGCACGCTTATGTGAATTATGAATATTATTTTTCTGGGCGTAGAAGTTTCTGTTTTTCAGCAAGATCAAAAGAACTATCACCGTAAGCCATCCCAAAGGTCTTACTGGCACAAACACTAATTAAAACACCACATCTAACCAGAGGCTAGATAAATTATTCAAAGAAAAACAGGAACAAAAAAGCAAAAACAAAAAATAAAATTGGGTTGCCTCCCAACAAGCGCTATTGTTTAACGCCCTTAGATAGGCATAAAAACACAAATAGATCTTGTTATAATCGTCTTTGGTATGCAATCCATAAGTAGATCTCATAATAGATTCATATGACAACTTAATTTTCTTTCTAGGAAAGTGTTCCATGCTCTTCCTTAACGGAAATTGAAATCTAATGTTTCCTTCTTTCATATGAAGAATTGGACCAATTGTTCTAAGGAAAGGTCTACCAAGAATAATAGGACATGTAGGATTGCAATCTATATCAAGAACAATGAAATCTATAGGTACATAATTCCTATTTGCAACGATAAGAACATCATTAATCCTTCCATAGGTTTCTTAATAGTGGAATCCGCATGATACAAATTTAAAGAACGATCATCAAATTCACGAAAACCTAACACATCACATAAAGTTTGTGGAATCATGGAAACGCTAGCACCCAAATCACACAAGACATGGCACTCATAATCTTTAATCTTAATCTTAATAGTAGGTTCCCCCTATCATAAATTTTTCTAGGGATAGAAACTTCCAATTCAAGCTTTTCTTTAAAAGATTTCATCATAACATCAAAAATATGTTTAGTAAAAGCTTTGTTTTGATTATAAGCATGAGGAGAATTCAACATGGATTGAAACAAGGAAATACAATCTATTAAAGAACAATTATCATAATTAAATTCCTTGAAATCCAAAAGAGTGGGTTCATTGCTACCTAAACTTTTGACCTCTCCAATCCCACTTTTGTCAAACATCAAGATCTAAAAACTCCGAATCATTGGAACGCCTTCTAACTAAAGCTAACTCATCTCCAATTCCATATTTATCAAGCTTTATATTGGAAAACAAAGATTCAATAGGAGTCACATCAATCACTTTAAGATCTTCATCATCATTTTCACAAAAACTAGAAGAACACGCTTTTACAAACCAATCTCGTTTAGCACGCATCTTAGCGGTCCTTTCTTTACACTCATCAATGGAAATTCTCATATATTTTAGAGATTCATTAATATCATGCTTGGGTGGAATAGATCTAATTTTCAAAGAATCAACATGAAGAGAAATTATGTCCACGTTCCTAGCCAAATCATCAATCTTAAGCAATTTTTCTTCAACCAAAGCATTGAAACTCTTTTGCGAAATGATAAATTCTTTAACACTATTCTAAAAATCAAAGGACATCTTATTATAATTTCCATAAGAATTGTTGTAGGAATTATCATAATTATTAGAGAAATTACTAGGGAACGACCTAGGATTAAAATTGCCTCTATACGCGTTATTACCAAAATTGTTCCTACCAACAAAATTCACATCCATAGATTCATTATTATTTTCAATAAAAGTGGGCAATGGCATATCAATAGGATCAATAGAGGCACTCTTGCTAGCAAATAATTTCATAAGTTCATCCATCTTTCCACTCAAAACATTAACTCTTCAATCGCATGCACTTTTTTACTAGTGGAAGATCTTTCGGTGTGCCATTGAGAATAATTAACCATAATATTATCTAGGAGTTTAGTAGCTTCTCCTAAAGTAATTTCCATAAAAGTGCCTCCGCGGCCAAATCTAAAAGATTTCTAGAAGAAAAATTCAATCCGGCATAATTTTTTTTTGTATAATCATCCACAAATTCAAACCATGAGTAGGGCAATTTCGTATCTTCAATTTCATCATCTCCCAAGATTGCGCAACATGTTCATGATCAAGTTGCTTAAAATTCATAATATCGTCCCTAGGAGAGATGATCTTAGCAGGAGGAAAATACTTGTAAATAAAAACATCTTTACACTTATTCCATGAATCAATACTATTTTTAGGCAAAGATGGAAACCAAGTTTTAGCACAATCTCGAAGTGAGAACGGAATTAGATTCAATTTAACAATATCATTATCCACATCTTTTTATTTTGCATATCACACAACTCAACAAAACTATTTAGATGGGATGCGACATCTTCACTTGAAAGGCCAGAAAATTGATGTTTCATAACAAGATTCAGCAAAAGCGGTATTAATTTCATAAGATTCCGCACTAGTGGCGGGAGCAATCGGAGTACTAATAAAATCATTGTTATTAGTATTTGAAAAGTCACACAATTTGGTATTCTCTTGAGCCATCATGGCAAAGCAAGCAATCCAACACACGAGCACACAAAAGGCAAATGAACAAGACGAACGGAAGAAGGGCGAAGAAAGAGGCAAAACTTTTTGAAAATCGATTTAGAAGTAGGGGAGAGGAAAACGAGGGGCAAATGGCGAATAATGTAATGCAAGATATGAGAGTTTTAGGATGGGTACTTGGTATGTCTTGACTTGGCGTAGATCTCCCGGGCAATGGTGACAGGAATTCTTCCTGCTACTTCTTGAGCTTGCATAGTTTTTTTCCTTGAAGAGGAAAGGGTGATACAGCAAAGTAGAGATAAGTATTTCCCTCAGTTAGAGAGCCAAGGTATCAATCCAGTATGAGACAACGCACAAATCACCAATACCTACACAAATAATCAAACAACTTGCACCCAACGCGATAAATGGGTTGTCAATCCCTTCACGGTTACTTGCAAAAGTGAGATCTGATAGAGATAGATAAATAAAAGATAAAATATTTTTGGGTTTTTTCGTTTATAGATCTGAGAACAAAAGATTGGAAAATATTAGATCGAAACTTATATGATGGAAAATAGAACCGGGGGCCATAGGTTTCACTAGAGGCTTCTCTCTTTAAGGCAAATAATACGGTGGGTGAACAAATTACTATCGAGATATTGATAGAAAAACGCAAAGTTATGACGGTATCCAAGGCAATGATTATGCAATATAGGCATCACGTCCCTGTCAAGAAGACCGACTCCTGCCAGCATCTACTACTATTACTCCACACATCGACCGACTCCTGCCTGCATCTAGAGTATTAAGTTCATAAAGAACAGAGTAACGCATTAAATATGATGACATGATGTAGAGGAATATACTGAAGCAATATGATGTAAACCCCATCTTTTTATCCTGGATGGCAACAATACAATACTTGCCTTGCTTACCCTACTGTCACTGGGAAAGGACACCGCAAGATTGAACCCAAAGCTAAGCACTTCTCCCATTGCAAGCAAAACCAATCTAGTTGGCCAAACTAAACCGATAGTTCGAAGAGAATTACAAAGATACCAAATCATGCATATAAGAATTCAGAGAAGATTCAAATAATATTCGTAAATAAGCTTATCATAAATCCACAATTCATCGGATCTTGACAAACACACCAGAAGAAGATTACATCAGATAGATTTCCGAGAACATCGAGGAGAACATGGTATTGGGAATCGAAGAGAGAGAGAAGAAGCCATCTAGCTACTAGATATGGACCCGTAGGTCTGAGGTAAACTATTAACGCTTCACCGGAAGGGCAGTAGAGTTGATGTAGAAGCCCTCCATGATCGAATCCCCTCCGACAGGATGCCGAAAAAGGCCCCTAGATGGGATCTCATGGGTACAGAAGGTTGCGGTGGTGGAAAAGTGTTTTTGTGGATGCTTCTAGTGGTTTGGTGATATATGTAAATATATAGGATGAAGAATTAGGTCAGGGCAGTCACGAGGGGCCCACAAAGCAGGGGGCACATCCTCCCCCCTTGTGGCCACCTTGTGGCTCTTACGACTTGATCTCCAAGTCTCCTAGGTGTCTTCTGGTTCAAGAAAAATCATCGCGAAGGTTTTATTCCGTTTGGACTCTGTTTGGTATTCCTTCTCTACGAAGCTTAAAAACAAGGAAAAAACAGAAACTGGCACTGGGCTCTAGGTTAATAGGTTGGTCCCAAAAATAATATAAAATATCATATTAATGCATATAAAACATCCAAAACAGATAATATAATAGCATGGAACAATCAAAAATTATAGATACATTGGAGACGCACTACTGCAGGATGCTGCTAACGCGACACTACAATCAGAGACCCTTTGACGAAACTGTGTGCGATGCATTAATCGCAAACGATGATGTAAAATAACTGTCAAAACGATGCAAAACGTTTGTGAGGAATGGTACATCAAACGTAGTTCAGATTTGAGTTCCGTGTGTGATGCGGTGCATACTGTTCAGTTCAATTAACTCTTTGCGATGAGGCAGAACAAAAGAAACGGGCAGGCAGATGAAGGGGTGTGCGATATACGACATATAGTTCACTCCAATAAACTGTTTGTGATGAGGCGGAACAACAGAAATGGGCAGCCAGATGAAGGTGTGCGCGATATATGGCATACATGTCACGCGGATGAACTATTTGCGTTGAGCCAAGAGAACAGAAATGATTGAACTTAACAAGATGTGTGTGATATGCTGCAAACAGGTCTGTAATCAGAGACATGTGGGAAGATCGATAACAACACAGACGATTCCTATTAACAAGTCGTGTGTGTTGTGAGCAAACGATTGCTGGTATACAATTGTGAGTGATTGATGAAAACATCAACGACGGGTTCCATTGTTTAGTCCGCACAATATCTATGCTCTGTCTACAGAGGATCAACATATATACTTAAAAAGACAACATTGCATAACCAAATTAAGCATACAATTACACAAGTGACTACACACACAACATTTCCACACACCAAAGTAAGCAATTACATGCATACTAAACTAGGAGAAACGAGGATCTAATCATCTACTTCTTGTTGCGATGATGCTTGACATTGTCTGCTTTCGGCTGGATCCCTGGCCGTTTTGGGGAAGGAGGTACTTCCTCATGTCAACGATCCGCCTATACATGTCATAGCTCGTGTATGCCTCCTTGGCCGCGTACACTATGTGAGCTTTGTCGAGTTTCTGCATCCAGGCCGAGTGCCAGGCACGCTTGTTCTTGTTGTAGGAATCCTTCATGTCTCTGTAGTAGGGGTCGATGATGGCCTCAGCGAGGTGAACCAGTGAGTCCTTCTCATGATCCTTGTTGCCCCATATCTTGTATTGGCCCTGGATGTCGACAAGATTCTGGCAGGCGATGCCCGAATTCTTGAGCACCTTTACATCGTTGGTGATGTCCACCGTAGCGAACATGTAGTGGTGCTGTTGACAAACATGGTGAAATGCTCGCAAGGCCTTGTGTCCAGGCAGTAGTAGTAGACAAGGACGTGGTTGCATACGCACATCTGGGTGACGACGACCTTGGTACAAGACCCGACACGAGCGCGGGTGTACTCGAGGTCGAACCCGATCACCTTCTACTTCTCCTCTGCAAGCAACATCTCCATGATGTGGATGGAGTGCTCCACCCAGACCGGGTTGTTGGTGTACACCACCGAGAGCTTCGTGAACCTTCCGTGGGTGTCCACCACGACATGAATGGTGAACTGCTGCTCATCGTCGGCAGCCGCTCAGAGCGCCATTGGAGCCACGCAGGATACCCTCTAAGAATTTGTCGTGGTGGGTGTGCTTCTTGCAATGGTGGGGCGCGATCGAAAGGTTGAAGAGACACAAGGGTTAAATGGCCGCTGTAATAAATGGGGGTCGGCCGGCCTGTAATCGTCACGTCTTGTCACGTCGTTCATAGCGGAGGATTCCAGTGCGCGCTTGACAACACCGCACCGCACGCGTTTCGTTTGACCACGCGTGGGCTCGAAGAGGCGCCAAATGTATCGCCGGTGAGCCTGTCCCCGCGCTACCACGCAGTTTACCGTGCAAGCTTCCCGACCCGCTAGTTTGGCCACGCGTCGTCTAGAAGAGGGACACATCATGGGAGTTTATTGGCAAAAAGCTTTGTAAAAAAGAAGTGTGTGGAATGCCTTCGGTAATAAGTTTACCTGTGGGTGATGAGTTCAAAGTTACACAGAAGGGTGATGATGGACACTCGAGTGCGATAATTAATTCTGCGCTCTACAGGGCACACGGTTGAAGAAACCAACTGTGTGCAATAATGTCGAAGATCGCAGTCGAGTTAGCTATACAGATTGTGTGCTGTGAGATCGACAAGGTAAAAAGATTCGAGAACGGTTAATAAAATCTAATACCCTTGCATATTAAGGTCAAAATAGTGCTACCAATATACGAGTCTCATACGATGTCATTTCAACGATTGTACCACAAAAGCTCAAAATATTACAAGGTTCAAATTCCAGAGTTATATGGCTGAAATTCAAAGATTACAAGGTTCAAACTAATATTAGAAATGAAATTCAGCTCATCAGCTGCAAATGCTCACTCTGGTCCTCTGCTGAACATGGATATTAGAGAGATTCAAACTAATATTACCACTTCTAAGTCTGGTTTTGAAACCTCATAATTTTTGCGAAGGGGTCAGCCACTGAGAAGTCATGTATGGGGTTGACACGATGACTTCCGATTACTCTGTCATCTGAAGTTCCAAAATGAAATTCAACATTTTTAGAGCCTATTCCATTCTGCCGCAGGCGCCAGCATTGATCAACAAACCATTCATTTTTGCGAAATAAATATAGGGAAAACCTCATTACCTTCAGCACCTTTGCTATGACAACAAAGAACCTAGCAAACATAATCTCCGGTAAGGTCCCTTCGTAGGAGTTCAAAGTAATTTCTTAGAGATGCATATCTAGGCATTCGACGTGATTGTTATATTGTATCACATTATCCACCACTGGGCCTAATTTTATCTGCAAAAGAAGAAAATGTGTTAGTGCCTACATGCAGTTTTGAACACTACTACAGGCCTATTTGGTTTGCAGGATTTGTAAAATGCACTAACATGCCATCTTTGATCTGACATGATTAACATGGGCATTTGATTACAATCTAGAAAAATGTTTCCTTTTTTACAAGAGGTTGGAGTGGATCAAAAGTTCCATAAGAAAACTAGTACAGATGAATCCAAAGGAGAAATTCTTATGGATTGTAACCATATGGATCAAGCAATCAATATGGGGGGGGACATGTATGTACTGAAATCCTCCAAAAGAATCCTTCAGAAATCGTAGTACATTGTCATTGTAAACTTGGAAAAAGGTGTCACAAATTGAACTCCCTTGTGGTTAACATTTAAGAGGAAAGGAACATCACCTCGATATATAGCTTCTCCAGGCACGGAAAGCATCTCAAGAAACTGACAACTTGCCCCAGGTTGGGGCCAATAGATTCTAGTGCCATGACCTTCACTGTGCGCAGTTTTGGGGTCAAGCTTGTCGGAATTATTTTCTGGATGACAGACGAACATACATCTTCAAAATTAGAAATAATGTTAATTTTTAGGAGGAGAGGTGGAAGGCGGCTGTTGTACCTGAACGAGTGTGGATCCAATAACAAGTTCGGAGTATTTGTCAGACGAGTAGCCCACCACTGTCAATTTTGGCGTAGAAATGACATTGATTCTTGCTGGACCTTCTTGATCAACTACAAGTAATCTCTCAAGTGCATGTGTGTCCTCAATGACCATACCATGGTACACATCTTGTGATTTCTTCCTACCGCACCAGCAACACACATAAATAATCCAGAGAGTCATGGAGGTGATGTGGAAGCTACTCAACCCATTGATCGCTTGAAGACAAAGGTACTCGAGTGTAGTACAACCACGGAGCAGGCGCTCCATGTCACCGTTTGGGAGGCAGACGGCGACGAGCTCGAGGTGCTTCAGTCGTGGTAGAATAAGAATCGGCGCGTCATTAAGGGGGGATGGCAGTTCCTGAACTTGGCGACGTGCAGCGTGGGCGTGAGGCGGAGCGCAGACATTGGCAGCGAGCACATATGCCCATCATCAAAAAGTGATCTCTTCGAGCTGATCTAGGGCGGGGGATCAGAACCAGTCATCAAGCTTGGCTCGGTTCTTGTTGTTGGAATGGAACTTGCCCATTCTAAGGCCTCTTGTTGGGCCAAGGTGACTGCCGAGGATCTTGGAGAATGCATCCAAGCTTTTGCGATAGCCATGGCAGAGCTCGTGGGTGTCAATGAGGTCGAGAAGGGTGGAGTTCTAGAGGGGGCGCCACCGCTAGGAAAGGACGGTAGTCCGCGCCCCATATTTGATTGGGAGGAGGGAGATGATGACTGTCAACATATCATCGGGATGCTGCTGATGAAGTTTAGGCCTGCTAGAGTCGCTTGCGGTTCTTGCTTGCCCCGCCTCTGCTTGTTGGCAGCCCTATTCTCCGCCTCTGGAGTCTCCTTGTCAGCGGCGCTTTCTGATAGAAGTGGGAGTACAAGGAATATTTAGTTCAAACAGGGCAATGGAAAAGTGTATTGGTAATTAGAAGTTATTAGGTAGGAATATAGTACGAAAATGGAAGAACAATTGGTTTCTTAAATACTACACAATTCATTTGATATTGCTGGGTAAGCCAACATGCAGATACTTGAAAAGAAAACTTACTTCAAACAAAGTCTGGACGAATGCTATCGTCGGGGAAGTTAGCATATATCTCATGACCATGCTCTTTTATGTGCAGTGCAATTTTAGTGCCAGCTTTCTGTACATAAAACTTAGAAATTTCTTTACAAAGGCCAGTGCCAAAATAGGAGTCACAACGTTCATCAAGTCTTACAGTAGCAACGATTGTAAATCCATGGTTTGTGTTCAGTATGACTTCCCTGCAGTCTTGATTTATGTAAAGGGAAATATTGTGCACTACAGATTATGTTGCATAGCAAGGGACGCGCTGCAGAAAATGGTAGGATTGTTAAACAAAATATGGTAACATGCAAATATGGGCCCAAATTGAAAGAACTGTACAACAGTTGAAATCGAAGGACAAAAATCTATAATTAAACAGATAGGATAAACATGATGTCATGGAAATACGAGAGTAATCGAAAGAACAATACATCATTAATTTTCCTAATATAGAAAGAAGATGGAAAAAATCCCCTTTGACGTATATGGTGCATGTGGCACCTTTTATCCAAATGTAGCAATATTTTGTATATGTTCAAGAAAGTAGGCCATGCCAACCGATTTAGGGTGAGGTTGAAATACCGTGCGCATCCTCAAGTCATCTAGTACGGTGAGATGGAATGTCTGGCGGAGGCCGCAAAGTCCTGATGGGTCTGCGCACTCTACACTCTATGAATGAATGAAAACTCTCAAGTCAGCTCGAATAAAAACGAATTCACGGTGATTTCGGCCTTATGATTAAAGGAGGCAGATGAACTGGGATAAGTGATGAGATAATATCTCATTAAATTAGTTACCCTGTTGTCCATTAGAAAGAACCCTCGGTACGGTAGATTCCTCAACCGAGCGGAGCTGGGTCGATCGCGAGCAGCGTCGATGGCGATAGGCGGCGGCAAGCGGAAGTGGCAAAATGCGGCGGGGTTTGCCGGCAGCCTGGCGGCTGCGGCATGAGTCGAGCTAAGTGGTTACCGTCGCGATAGGCGGTGTCATGCATAGACGCGGAGGAGCTTGTGCAAGTGTGAATGGGGACCGGAGGGGGTGGCGGGCGGGGTGAGGGTTTTTGTGATGTGGGGATGGTGAGGGTTTTCTTTTTTCTTTTTTGAATTGGGTGGTGAGGGTTTTTTGTCCCACAAAGAATTTTGGAGGCAACTATTTGTTAGAGCCAGCCGTGTGTGATTGACGCAATAGGCAAAATGAAATTCATTGCATATGGTTCCAATTTTGGCAACCGTGTGTGATTGACGTACTACCTCTGTCCTAGTTTATTGGTTACCTTTGTAATTTGTACCAAATTTTAACCAAATATTTAACTAAGAAATATTTATGCATGTCACCAAAAATTATACCATTGAACACTATGTTCAAATACGCATCCAACGATATAATTCTTGCTGACCTGCACTAAGATTTTGTCAGTTAAATCTTTGGTCAAAATTTAACACAAATTACATAGGGGACCAATAAACAAGGAATTTAACACAAATTACTTAGGGGACCAATAAACAAGGACGAAGGTAGATTCCATCAACTGAACTGATTGCATCCATATTCCACAGTTAGACATAAGTAAACATAGATTACATATACTCCGACATAGATAATAAGCGTACACGTACACAAGCATAGTTCAACCATAAGTACATAGTTCAACCGTCATTAAGCATACTCAAGCGTACATAGTTCGATCCCATATCTCATCTCACATGCCGACACGATCCTGAAGCTTCACCAGGTACTCGGTGTACATGCCGTGCACCACCTTGTGAGAATATTTCTGCTTGAAGGAGCCAGCGGCCCGTCCTCTTGCATGCGCCAGAACACTTTGATACGCGCCATGAGGCTTGTGGTTGCAAAATGGTCATCAATAGCGGCCGTCCCAGGTCCTAATACGCCTGTTATGCATTCCCGCATAAAGCTCCCTCAAGATTTGCCTCTTGTACCTCCTCTGGACATCTTCATCTTCATTGTCCACATCGTCAGACAGCACCCATACAAATATTAAAAAATGTGGCGTCAAATTAATGTTTACAAACTAATCTGTAGCGAACATTTGGCAGTTGCCAAAATTTGGCATCAAATCAATGTTTTCATGTCGTGAAGTAGGATTAGGAATTTATGGCTTTTTTTATACATATCCAGAGATTATGGTTCAATTTTTAAGCACAGTCGTCTATGTACAGACCAATCTTGAAGAACATAATGGCACAAACATATGTAGGTCATTCAAAATCAGTTATCAAGTCCTGGCTAGGAATTATTAGCACGAACACTAACCCTAGTTGGATTACTAGCATAAATCATTTGCTCAGATGAAACAACTAATAACTTATCACTTGTACCATTCAAACAATCAATACACTACATGGATCTAACAAAACTTACTCAGATTTCATGGATTGGGAGAACATAATCATAGGATTTCTATTCCAAAAAGGGGGAGACAGGAGTAAACAGAGAAACCCTAGGATCTATTTGACACATAAATGTGTATAGATGAATAACTAGTTGTCCGTCGTCATCGGAGTCGTCGCCGGAGTGGTCGTCGAAGTCGTCGTTGGGGTCGTCGCCCGAGTCGTCACCAGAGTCGGTGTGGAACTCTGCCTCCAGCTGTGGAAGCTCGACGCCGTCGACGACATCAGGGTGCAGCGATAACTTACCGGCGGTGACGGCAACCTCTGTCTCCATCTCCACGTCGTGCTCTGGTGCTTTAGCAACCCCGGCGTCGTTACTCCCTCCGATGGGGCGCTTCGGCGGCATCCTCATACACTGTTGGCTTTGAGAACTGAGAGCGGCATCGAGGATGCAAGCGGAGAGAGAGGATTGTGTGAGGATGGGGGGTGCATTGCTCGGGCGCACCATTAATATGGAGTAATGGGAGAGAGGCGGGCGACGGTCAAACCGCTGGCTCACCTCCCGGTGAGCCTGCGCACCGGACTGCTGGCATGCCTGCTGTCATTTCACACAGCTACTCGCACGCCTCCCGATGACATTGGGCGGCAAGCACACCTCCGTCGATTCACACACTTGCGTGCAGGCCTCCCGATTTGCCTGCGGTGGACTGCTCGCATGTGTCCCGTCAATTCCCGCCTGCTCGCAAGGCACACAGGTCGCCTGGCGGTACATATATTGTTTTTCTATTTGGACGATTAATGCAGCCGCTTTATTACTTAAACGAAGCATGGCACGTATCCATTGTTGGTCTAACGCTCACGGTTTGAATAAATAATCTGTTTGGGATATTGGTTCCCAATTATTAATAATCTCCCGTTTGCAATTAGACCAAGATTACATCAAAACTGGTGTCAAATTTGACAAAAAAGTATAATGCCACTTTGTATTGGTGTCCATATGACAACACGATAAGGTTCATGAACTTCAATTAAGTGTTGGATGTACTAGAATTTAAAGATCAAGATTCTCAATGTTTGAAATTTCTTGCAGGGGGAGTAAACATGCTCCCAGTGAGACACATGTATTTTTGCAATCCATGTAGCTCAAATTTGATTTTTGCACATTATACCCGTAGAAAATCAATCAATGTACTAAAATGTCTTAATGATCTCTGTTTTTTTAAATTAAAACATCCCTCATTTAGTAACATATGTTCACCGGGGGATAATTTAACATGCATCATAGTTGCGGTGGATTCGCGGTGTGTGTGTGGGTGTGTGCGTCTGGGGCGCAGCGGGTGGCTAGCTGTACACTACGAGTTGTGAGCCACCGTGTGGGTTGGCCGTTTTGTTAGGAAGGTGCCACATCAGAGTCGTGAATTCACTATTTCAATCATTACACAATCCTTTCATACATACATGTTTTGGCTACATGCAGTCGATGGTTGTCCTACACGACACTCGATACTCACGTGTGACGCTTTCTGTGGGCCCGCAAGGTCGTTGTCCATCACTTTGATGAGCAGCCGACGGTGAGGTTAATTTGACCAGCAAGGTGGAATCTTTTTTGTTTATGTTATGGTGGGAGTATATATATAGTACGCGTCGAAGAGGTGGGAGGGGACTAGCATATATACTATACGTACGCATCCGTGAACAAGTACACCTCACTTAGTGTCGGGGCTTTTCGGTTTCCGAGGCACGTGCCACCACATGCATGCAGGCGGTGGTTATCCTAGATAAGACACTCACATGTGACGCTTCCATCTGTGGGCCCATGAGGCCATCATCGATGCATGCATCACTTTGACCTACATCTGGAGAGGTTAATTAATTTCACCATCGAGGAGGATTCTTTTTGGGTTGTATTACAGTAGGAGCATATAGTATGCGTCGAAGAGGGGGAAGGGGACCATCATATGTATAATGCTTCATGAACCTCGCTCCATGTGTGTGTGTGTGTGTGGGGGGGGGGGGGGTTATGGTTTTTGAGGCATGTGGCACATCAAAGTTGTGCATTTTGGGTATTCAACATATGTTTGGCCCACATGCAAAGCGATGGTGGTTGTCCCCTCGCGCCCACTTAAGTGATTATTAGCGATATCGATGCTTTCCATCTACGGGCCAACTTGGTCCATCACTAGTTTTTGCCTAACAATGAGAAAGGTTAATTTGAATTAGGAGGGGATTGTTTTTTTGCTTGTAATACGGTATATATATAGGTCATGCTCTAGGATGACATGATACAGTTTGAGCACACACACATTGCATGTGTACGCATGAATCCCTCCCATCGAGTCAAAGTGGTTAGTACAACGACACGTCATGAACTGATCTCTCTCTATGTGGGGACTACGTTTTTCGACGCACGCGCCACATCAGTGTTGTGAAATGGTATTCGAACATGCATGCACGCAACACCTCCATACATATGCATGTAGTGGTTGTCTTCGAATGGTACACTCCCTTGCATGGTTATCGGCGACAAGTCTATATATTCATGGGCCCGCGTGGGCATCCATGATCACCTTGACCGACAACAAGATAAGTTACCATGGCGGATTCTTCCTTTGGTTCGTGTTATCGTAGTATAGGTCATGGTGAGATTCAGACCTAATTAAGTTTGAGCGCACATACTATGGACACATGCATGCATTGTCGGCTTGAAGTATGGTGTGACACACATATGCATCGTCAACCTAACCCTCACTCAGTGTGGGGATTTCTAGTTCGAAATCACGGTGCCACATCAAAGTTGTTCCATTGTGTATTCAAAAACACACTTCTCCATACATATGTTTGGGCCACACGCATGCAGTGGTTGTCTTCGGGGACTAGCTACTTGCGTGATTATTGGCGAGCTAACCCATCTCCAGGGTCGCATGTGTCGGCGTTCTGGGAACGGGGGTCCCGAGACTTGTCTGCCTGCGGCCTGCTGCGTGGCTCAATCGGTGGCCCAGTACGGCCCGTCTTCGCCAACCAAACACTCAAGACCCTTGCGAGGGGCCAAGCCTCGCGGGGCGGACGACACAAGGCCTCCTCAGGAGTGGCCTCACCAGGCAGTCTTGCAAGGAGGCGGAGAGATCAAGGCAAGGGGTACCTCGCGAGGTTCCCATGACGCAAGCCATGACGATCAAGACCAGGCGGGCGCCAGGCAGGCGCCAGCCCATGCAGTGTCCTCGTTTCCTCTTTGGTGCAAAGGGGGCAAGCGCAGGCGTGGAGTACCGAGGCATCAAGCAAAGGTTTCCATATCGGTGCAACAAGACCAAGACCAGCAGGACGATAGGATGGAGGACACCATGGACCCCAAGACGGCGTCATCACCAGCACCTTTGGCAGGCGAAGACTACCTTTAGTCAGGATAGCTTGTACTAGCTGTCCCCTTTCAAAATGGCCATTGTTGGATCCCTTCCCGCTGAATATTTGGGAAGAGGACCAGGGCCTCTATAAATAGAGCTAGCCACCACAGTAGTGGGGGATTGAATCCTTCCTAAGCAGAACACCACACCGCCACAAGAACACCTCTCCTCGCGAGGCTGTTCTTGCCCTGTACTGTTCATCATCAGCCCAAGCGGCAATCCACCACCACACGCAGGAGTAGGGTATTACACCACAACGGTGGCCCGAACATGTATAAATCTTGTGTCTCTTGTGTTATTCATCGATCTAGCTTAGGGATCGCGACGAGGCTGAGAGGAAGATTCGGTAGGAGAAGATCTTCGTGCGCACCCCAGTGTTCGAACCTTAAGGGTTTTGCCGGAACCCGATATTCGACAGCATGAACGGCCATCACTT
>OY997268.1:259572881-259577881 GCA_963921465.1 Triticum timopheevii
AGCTCTCTCCCATGACTCGTTGCTTAGATGAACTCATAGATGGATCTTGGTGAAGCCGTAGGAAAAATTTTAATTTTCTGCAACGTTCCCCAACAGTGGCATCATGAGCTAGGTCTATGCGTAGTTCTCTAATGCACGAGTAGAACACAATTTGTTGTGGGCGTTGATCTTGTCATCTTACTTGCCTCTACTAGTCTTTTCTTGCTCAACGGTATTGTGGGATGAAGCGGCCCGGACCAACCTTACACGTACGCTTACGTGAGACCGGTTCCACCGACTGACATGCACTAGTTGCATAAGGTGGCTGGCGGGTGTCTGTCTCTCCCACTTTAGTTGGAGCGGAATCGATGAACAAGGCCCTTATGAAGGGTAAATAGAAGTTGACAAAATCACGTTGTGGTGATTCGTAGGTAAGAAAACGTTCTTGCTAGAACCCAATCGCAGCCACGTAAAAGATGCAACAACAACTAGAGAACGTCTAACTTGTTTTTGCAGCGATTGATCATGTGATGTGATATGGCCAGAAGTTGTGATGAATGTTGAATTGTGATGTATGAGATCATGTTCTTGTAATAGGATTCACGACTTGCATGTCGATGAGTATGACAACCGGCAGGAGCCATAGGAGTTGTCTTTATTTTTTTTGTATGACCTGCGTGTCATTGAAGAACGCCATGTAAACTACTTTACTTCATTACTAAACGCGTTAGTCATAGAAGTAGAAGTAGTCGTTGGCGTGACAACTTCATGAAGACACGATGATGGAGATCATGATGATGGAGATCATGGTGTCAAGCCGGTGACAAGATGATCATGGAGCCCCGAAGATGGAGATCAATGGAGCTTGATGATATTGGCCATATCATGTCACAACCATATAATTGCATGTGATGTTTATTATGTTTATGCATCTTGTTTACTTAGGACGACGGTAGTAAATAAGATGATCCCTTACAAAATTTCAAGAAGTGTTCTCCCCTAACTGTGCACCGTTGCTACAGTTCGTCGTTTCTAAGCACCACGTGATGATCGGGTGTGATGGATCCTTACGTTCACATACAACGGGTGTAAGACAGTTTTACACAGCGAAAACACTTAGGGTTAACTTGACGAGCCTAGCATGTGCAGACATGGCCTCGGAACACGGAGACCGAAAGGTCGAACACGAGTCGTATGGAAGATACGATCAACATAAAGATGTTCACCGACGATGACTAGTCCGTCTCACGTGATGATCGGACACGGGCTAGTCGACTCGGATCGTGTAACACTTAGATGACTAGAGGGATGTCTAATCTAAGTGGGAGTTCATAATTTTGATTAAGAACTTTATTATCATGAACTTAGTCTAAAACCTTTGCAAATATGTATTGTAGATCAATGGCCAACGCTCATGTCAACATGAACTTCAACGCGTTCCTAGAGAAAACCAAGCTGAAAGATGATGGCAGCAACTATACGGACTGGGTCCGAAACCTGAGGATCATCCTCATAGCTGCCAGGAAGCAATATGTCCTAGAAGGACCGCTAGGTGCCGCTCCCGTCCCAGAGAACCAAGACGTTATGAACGCTTGGCAAACTCGTGCTGATGATTACTCCCTCGTTCAGTGCGGCATGCTTTACAGCTTAGAACCGGGGCTCCAAAAGCGTTTTGAGCATCACGGAGCATATGAGATGTTCGAAGAGCTGAAACTAGTTTTCCAAGCTCATGCCCGGGTCGAGAGATATGATGTCTCCGACAAGTTCTACAGTTGTAAGATGGAGGAGAACAGTTCTGTCAGTGAACACATCCTGAAGATGTCTGGGTTGCACGCACGTATGACCCAGTTGAACATTAACCTCCCAGATGAGGCGGTCATTGACAGAATCCTCCAGTCGCTCCCACCAAGCTACAAGAGCTTTGTGATGAACTACAACATGCAGGGGATGGTAATGACCATTCCTGAAGTGTTCTCGATGCTGAAGTCAGCAGAGGCTGAAATCAAGAAAGAACATCAAGTGTTGATGGTCAATAAGACCACTAAGTTCAAGAAGGGCAAGGGTAAGAAGAACTTCAAGAAGGACGGCAAAGATGTTGCCGCGCCCGGTAAGCCTGTTGCCGGGAAGAAGTCAAAGAATGGACCCAAGCCTGAGACTGAGTGCTTTTATTGCAAGGGGAAGGGGCACTGGAAGCGGAACTGCCCCAAATACTTAGCGGATAAGAAGGCCGGCAACACCAAAGGTATATTTGATATACATGTAATTGATGTGTACCTTACCAGTACTCGAAGTAACTCCTGGGTATTTGATACCGGTGCCGTTGCTCACATATGTAACTCACAGCAGGAGCTGCGGAATAAACGGAGACTGGCGAAGGACGAGGTGACGATGCGCGTCGGGAATGGCTCCAGGGTCGATGTGATCGCCGTCGGCACGCTGCCTCTACATTTACCTACGGGATTAGTTTTAAACCTCAATAATTGTTGTTTAGTGCCAAGTTTGAGCATGAACATTGTATCTGGATCTCGTTTAATACGAGATGGCTACTCATTTAAGTCTGAGAATAATGGTTGTTCGATTTATATGAGAGATATGTTTTATGGTCATGCTCCGATGGTCAATGGTTTATTCTTGATGAATCTCGAGCGTAATATTACACATGTTCATAGTGTGGATGCCAAAAGATGTAAAGTTGATAACGATAGTCCCACATACTTGTGGCACTGCCGCCTTGGTCACATTGGTGTCAAGCGCATGAAGAAGCTCCATGCTGATGGACTTTTAGAGTCTCTTGATTATGAATCATTTGACACATGCGAACCTTGCCTCTTAGGCAAAATGACCAAGACTCCGTTCTCCGGAACAATGGAGCGAGCAACCAACTTGTTGGAAATCATACATACCGATGTGTGCGGTCCAATGAGCGTTGAGGCTCGCGGAGGATATCGTTATGTTCTCACTCTCACTGACGACTTGAGTAGATATGGGTATGTCTACTTAATGAAACACAAGTCTGAGACCTTTGAAAAGTTCAAGGAATTTCAGAGTGAGGTAGAGAATCAACATGACCGTAAGATGAAGTTCCTACGATCAGATCGTGGGGGCGAATACTTAAGTCACGAATTTGGTACACACTTAAGAAAATGTGGAATCGTTTCACAACTCACGCCGCCTGGAACACCTCAGCGAAACGGTGTGTCCGAACGTCGTAATCGCACTCTATTGGATATGGTGCGGTCTATGATGTCTCTTACCGATTTACCGCTATCATTTTGGGGATACGCTCTAGAGACAGCTACATTCACTTTAAATAGGGCACCGTCTAAATCCGTTGAGACGACACCGTATGAATTATGGTTTGGGAAGAAACCTAAGCTGTCGTTTCTAAAAGTTTGGGGATGCGATGCTTATGTCAAGAAACTTCAACCTGAAAAGCTCGAACCCAAGTCGGAAAAATGCGTATTCATAGGATACCCTAAGGAAACTGTCGGGTATACCTTCTACTTAAGATCCGAAGGCAAGATCTTTGTTGCCAAGAACGGATGCTTTCTGGAGAAAGAGTTTCTCTCGAAAGAAGTAAGTGGGAGGAAAGTAGAACTCGATGAAGTACTACTTCTCGAACGGGAAAGTGGTGCAGCGCAGGAAACCATTCCTGTAATGCCCACACCAACTGAAGAGGAAAATGTTGATGATGATCAAGGTACTTCAGATCTAGTTGCTACTGAATTTCGAAGGTCCACAAGGACACGTTCTGCACCAGAGTGGTACGGCAACCCTGTCATGGAAATCATGTTGCTGGACAACAATGAACCTTCGAACTATGAAGAAGCAATGGCGGGCCCGGATTCCAACAAATGGCTTGAGGCCATGAAATCCGAGATAGGATCCATGTATGAAAACAAAGTATGGACTTTGACAGACTTGCCCGATGATCGGCGAGCGATAGAAAATAAATGGATTTTTAAGAAGAAGACGGACGCGGATGGTAATGTTACCATCTATAAAGCTCGACTTGTCGCTAAGGGTTATCGACAAGTTCAAGGGATTGACTACGACGAGACATTCTCTCCCGTGGCGAAGCTTAAGTCCGTCCGAATCATGTTAGCAATTGCCGCATACTATGATTATGAGATATGGCAGATGGACGTCAAAACGGCATTCCTTAATGGACATCTTAAGGAAGAGCTGTATATGATGCAGCCGGAAGGTTTTGTCGTTCCTCAGAACGCTAACAAAGTATGCAAGCTCCAGCGATCCATTTATGGACTGGTGCAAGCATCTCGGAGTTGGAACATTCGCTTTGATGAGATGATCAAAGCGTTTGGGTTTACGCAGACTTATGGAGAAGCCTGCGTTTACAAGAAAGTGAGTGGGAGCTCTGTAGCATTTCTCCTATTATATGTAGATGACATACTCTTGATGGGAAATGATACGAAACTCCTGGACAGCATTAAGGCCTACTTGAACAAGTGTTTTTCAATGAAGGACCTTGGAGAAGCTGCTTATATATTAGGCATCAAGATCTATAGAGATAGATCGAGACGCCTCATAGGTCTTTCACAAAGCACATACCTTGATAAGATTTTGAAGAGGTTCAAAATGGATCAGTCCAAGAAGGGGTTCTTGCCTATGTTACAAGGTGTGAGATTGAGCTTGGCTCAGTCACCGACCACGGCAAAAGATAAAGAAGAGATGAGTGTCATCCCCTATGCTTCAGCCATAGGATCTATTATGTATGCCATGCTGTGTACCAGACCCGATGTAAACCTTGCCGTAAGTTTGGTTGCAAGATACCAAAGTAACCCCGGCAAGGAACACTGGACAGCGGTCAAGAATATCCTGAAGTACCTGAAAAGGACAAAGGACATGTTTCTCGTTTATGGAGGAGATGAAGAGCTCGTCGTAAAGGGTTACGTCGACGCTAGCTTCGACTCAGATCTGGATGACTCTAAGTCACAAACCGGATACGTGTATATGTTGAATGGTGGAGCAGTAAGCTGGTGCAGCTGCAAGCAGAGCGT